>JAUUEB010135796.1:0-14623 GCA_032362205.1 Clione limacina
ACTTATAGCATAGATGGTTCTTGTACATAGATGTATGTCGGTTCCATGTTTGATGCAGAATTGTGTTATACCAAAACCTTTTGTGTTTGATTCATGTTCGCTCTATTTTGTTCCTTAATTGGACAGAGAACGATGTTCCTTATTTTTGGTTATGACATTTGCACTCGAATATAATTGTTCATTCCGAGGCATCAAATAAAAATTACAACTTCCTCTTCGCGTCTAGCTTTCAAACAAGCTGGACACGCTTACAAAATTCTTCTTCTTTTTAAATTTTCAAAGCATCACCATTGTATCTTGGAGGGGGAACCAGCTTATTCATATAAGGATGTCTAGATAATAATTCCCCCAAACACCCTTGAGCTGGCTATCTACTGATGATTTATGCCTCTTTCAAACTCTAACCTTTCTAGGGAAGACAGTTCTCTCCCAGGTCTTTTGTATTTAGTAAAAAGCGTAGCGCCATGTTACATTTTTTACTTTAAAAATGAAATGAATAATATTCTGAAGTGGGACATATTTCCCCTTTTGTCCGTGCCTTTTCATCCACTTCTTTTAATATATTCTCTTTTAACGTGAGCGTCTTTCTCTTTGGTGGCGACATCTTCAACGGTTCGGAGTGAAAAGGAACACATAAATTAATTATTACCGATTGATAGGACCAGACCAAAAAACATCTCCTCCATTCATCATACCCCACGGTGCACGTGTACGGGTAAACGCATGAGAAATCGTTTACACTTAATGACCTATGATAGTGGTAAGTCAATGTAAGACATACAGTTATTAACACATGTCAAATTTGTCACCCATCACCTGCTTAGCCTAATTCGTACGTCCACGCTCCTCACTGCGCGGTCATAAGTCAGTCAATCACAGTGGCACGAACGGTGACTATTGAAACAATTCTGATGCAAGCGCATGACATGATGAGACAATAATAATTGCATCACAGGAATTGGAAACAGCTGTCGTGCTTCACGAAATAATGACCAAACTGATTCTTTTTTCTTGATTTTGCTCAACCGTTTCTTTTATTCTTGTTCGTTATAAGCGATGTCTTTGAAATCGTAGTTCGATATAAGAAATATATTTTAATGATTCAAAGAGGAAATATTAAGGTAGTTTTTACTTTGTTTTTATATCTGAGAATTCGTTAAAAACGAATTCGTTATAAGTGAATTCACCTGTACTTAAAATATAATAAGAAGAAAGTCATGCTTATTTCATGATTTTTTGAAGCATGTTTTCAAAGATTTAAGTTTGTCTTCATCAGAACCATTTCTTCAAGTTTTTTCACATCTAATTTTTATTTTCAGAGTAAGTGTTTGTTCACAAGTGATGAAGGGTATCCTGGACAGAATAGAGAAAGAAGAGAAACAAGAGCAACGGAATAAGAAAAAGCAAGAGTCTGCAGAAGAGAGACACAAGCGGATGACTGCTTTGAATCAACAAAGAGCTTTGTTTAGGCATAAAGAGAGTCTAAAGAAAGAGATTCACAGAAAGAGGTCCTTAATGGAAAAGAATCTGCAGCAAGAAATATATGTAAGCAGTGTAGTAGAAACTTTTTTTCTCTGTTTGTCTTCAGAAACTTTAACTGGTTTTAATCATGAAAATTGGAGACAGTTATATTGCTCACATACAAAATCTTATCAGTAAATATATTTTATCAGTTTTTTATTGGTTCATAATGTACATGGCATATAAAAGGATCTTTGATTAATGATGAATCAGTCTCTTTTATTCCCAATACGGATTATCTAATGGAAATATTTTTACTTGGTAAATCTTCTTAAAATCATGCCATTTGTCTTGAAATGTGTGAACAGAATGCCTAAAATTTAACACTGCAAACAGATAAATAGTTTCCAGCATGCCTTGTTGAAAATAACCACACCTGTTTCATTCTCAAAACATTACAACCAAATTTTTGTCACTACGATTATATACTTTAGAGCATGCAAGATTTTAATAGTATTATGAATCCCTTAAGATTTTTTCTCTCTCTCAAATTCTTATGATCTGACTGAGCTTAACAGATGCTGAACTTTATGATTGAAAAATAATTATTGCTCTTTTTGTATTTTTCTCAGAATGAAATGGCAGAAAAGGTGAAAAAGGTGAAGTCTCCTGTGAGTGTGGTAAAGTCTCCCCCAAGTGGTACTGCAGTGACGAAAACTCTATCAGTTTCTTCTGCTTCCAGAACCCCTGTAACTGTTCTCACTGCTGGTAAAGTGACTACTAAAAAGCAGGTGGAGGTTTCTCCTAAAGTTCTTCCAGTCGTTATAGACAAGACTGCAAACCGCAAAAGGAAAATGAAAATCATCTCCACTGGACCACCAATGATTAAAGGTTTAAATCCTAAGGAAAGACTCTACTGTGTCTGTAAGACTCCATATGATGACACACAGTGAGTACAATTGTTTGTTTCAAACCTTGTTAATCTGTCATGCTAGGGACAAGTGCAAAATTGACTCACAGTTGGGCTCCGGCTGGCAATTCAAAGAATCAGTGTCGTGATTAACATTGTTTTTTTTAGTACTAGTACTCCTGTGTCCTTGGCAGTTGGTGGCTCTATTGGGCCATTAGATAAAGGGATATTAACAAGTCCATTTAAGATTCATGGTATTTAATTTAAACTTTCATGTAGAATGCTTTTTCTTCATTTAGGATGTCGTTATAAAAGGTAATTTTAAAATTTATTGAATGGATTGTGTACCACGAAATAGATGGAAGTTTTGTTGGAATCTCAAGAGACAAAAATATACTTCATATAGAGTTTACTTTTGATACAAAAACTAGAGGTGGATAGGTTCAACAAGGTTTCACTGTATTATTTTTTAGCAAAATCTTTACTTATGTCCGATTATCTTCTGCACATATATATGATATACCTCATAAGAAGAAAAACAACGTTTTGATTTGTTGTTTTTCAAGTATGAACCATAGGAACATATGCACCTGCTCAATACATTGTGTCAAAACTTTTGTTTCTTAAAAAATCACTGAAGCTATTGATAGTATCAAGACCTCATTATAACCGTATACATTTCTTTCTCAGATTCTACATTGGCTGTGATTTGTGTTCTAATTGGTTCCATGGGGCTTGTGTGGGTATAAGTGAGAGTCAAGCCAATTATATTGACTCCTATATATGTGAGGACTGTAGGAAACAACAAGAAAATACCTCAGAGGAATTGTATTGCCTTTGTCGCACCCCATATGATGAAAACCAGTAAGTTTATTTTTCTTTAATAGTTACAGTTGTCATGTTTTGATTCTTATGTTTGTTTCGTGATTAGCTCAAAGGATGTCAACTTTTGTTAGTTGATTGATTTTACGTTAGCAAAACGCTTTGCGTACTTACGTTTGTTAAAACATTGAGTGCTTTTCTTCCAGAAGGGTGATGTTTTTTGTGTTCAGAATATCTTATTTTTATTTTGGTAATTTAAAATAAAACTTAATATGATTATTTGTAATTGATAGCTAGATCAATGTAGACAAATCAGGGCTCTGGTGTTTGGGAATTAGAATAATTGGGTGTCAAACAACCTTGACTTTGATCAGTTTGATCTTGCATTACACAAACAGACCAATTAGCATTTTAAATTTCTAAATTGGCCAATCATGTTTGACAAATTATGGGCTATGGTTCATAGCGCTTAGCACCCAAAGATGCTTACTTTATTAAATATTAAGAAGGAAAATAGACTTCTTAGTTGATTAGCATGGTATAAGTTTAGTGAATTTGATTGTATTGGAATTAATGTAATCACTCATTTTTTATGAAATTTTCTTTTTGTAATTTTGTTAAGATTATAATGTCCAATGAGAGTTACCACATACTATGATACATTGTATGTCTCAGAATGCTGAGTCTTTGACATTTCAAAGCTTTTGGCACACCAGAGCTTTGTCACATGTTATGTGTATGGGTTTTTTCAGAACAATTTTAGCTTCAGATAAGATGGATTTCAGGGTTAATTTGTTGAGTGTTGTGTTGAGAAGTTGAAGTTTAAAATTTATTTTCTGAAAGCATTTCATTTATTAGTTAGACTAGGTTATGTGTTTATGCATAGCGGTGCTCCAAAGCTGCAATCTACAAGGTATTGCAAGCACAAATGTGTCTAGGTTAACAATTTTCTGTTAACTGTTTGTTTACCACTCAGATTTTACATTGGCTGTGATCGTTGTCAAGACTGGTTCCATGGCTATTGTGTGGGTATATCAAAGGATGAGGCAGATGATATTGAGGTTTATGTATGTCCTAACTGCCAAAAAGAAGAGGTATCAGACCCCATTGCACAGAAGCCCCTGACCCAATCAGAATATCATCATCTTAACAAACTGCTTAAAGATTTACAGGTAAGCGCTGCAGTATCTTTGTCTTCTTTTGTAGTAAGTCCTTGACTTCAAGCACTGAGCACTGTACTGATTATGATGTATCTTCTTTAAGACTGTTGTCACCATGGATTGTTAAAACTTTTCAAGTGGTTAAACAGGGTAAAAACCTATAATATTCATTTAAAGGACAAGCATTTCAAGGCAGGGTTCCAGAAAATGTCTAGCCTTACGCCACATTAAAAATTCAAGCACAAATCTTAAAATGAAAAAGACAACAAGGTCAATGAAAATTCATAGTTCAATGTGTAAGTGAACTAGCAGATTCATTATCACAGTTTTTATAAAGAGCTATGATAAGGGGGGACTGGGAAAATATTGAAAAATGAAAGCTAGATGGTACATATTAGAGCTACGTTAAGGCAGTCTGGGAAAAAGAAAAGAAAAATAGAAGCTAAATGGTGCATTCTAGAGATATGTAAATGGGGTCCTGGGTAGGATTTGAAAAATGGAAGCTTAATGGTGCATTCTAGAGCTATGTGAACGGGGCTAGGGAAAATTTGAAAAATGGAAGCTAGATGGCGCATTTTAGAGCTATGTTTAGGGGGTCTGGGGAAAAATTGAAAAACGGAAGCTAGATGGTGCATTCTAGAGCTATGTAAAGGGGGTCTAGGGAAAAAATGAAGTAAGATGGTGTATTTTCTAGCTTTGTTGAGGGGGTAGGCAAGTCCATTGTAAGGAAGGGGCTGGAAAAATTTAAAGAATGTTTGTAAATTTTGTTTTTCTTATTGCCAGCGTCTTCCTTACAATGGCCTAGCCTAGCCTTCCTTACGGCCACATGTGGCCGATGTGGCCTACTTTCTGGAACCCTGTTTCAAGGGTTGGAAGAATGTACTAATATGTAGCTTTGACTGTAATTTTCTCAGGTGAGCTTTTAAAGGTTGCTAAAGCATTACAAGCTTTAAGGTAATCTGTGTTGGACTTTCAGCTTCTGAATGAAATTGAACAATGATAGAGCGAATTGAGGTGACTCATATAAAACTGTAGACAAAGACATGAGCTCTTTTGCTGAGTTCTGCTTTTAGTAATTATGAGATCATGGATAGGTACCTGGAGGTCCTGGATGGTTATCAAGACCCTGTCTAGATTTGAAAAGAGCTGTTTGTTCTTGAGGGGAGTTCAGGAAGCCATTTTGTTGGTAATGATGTAGCCTCAAAAAGATGAAATAAACTTGATTGTGAGAAATGTCAAAATTATTTATTTAACATGGTACTTAGGGTGATATACCAGCTTAATCAACGGCCCTTGATATATTTGTTTTATAGATTCACTATTATGAGAATGGATGAAGTTAACTCCTGCAATTGTCATATTATATTTTTTTTGGGGGGGGATCGGATTGGCAAGTAGTTATAACACCAGACTGGAAATCTGTGGATCTATCTCTGCACTTAAAGAAAACATTGTTCATGCATGAACAATTGTAGAAAATGACTTTAAGTGGTGATTTCGATTAGATTCTTGTGAATGATGAAGTAAGTGTAGGAATAAAGAAACAGTATCCCCCCCCCCCCCTCCAGAAGTGCATTGAGAAGCTGGTATTAAGATATACCCTTTGCCATTTTATGTGAATCATTCTCATGAAGGTTTTATGAATTTCTTTATCAGGCACACAAGATGTCTTGGCCTTTCTTGCAGCCAGTTGACCCAAGAGAAGTGCCTGACTATTACGATATTGTCGCAGAGCCAATGGGTGAGTGATTTTTTCTATTCTTGGTTAGTCTTTCATAATTTTTTTAACTGTACATAACTGCACCCATGAACCATCACCCAGGACTACATCTAACAAATGTATTAATGTTAAAACCCAAAATGGGTTTAATATAAACTTAATTTATCTGTTTAATTCAATTATTAGCTAGTCTAGCAGAATATTATCTTATCTTTTATTAAACTGAAATTGTCAAATTTTTTCTATTCACTGCAGTTTTATTATTTTTGCCCACATTATTGCCTTTATTATATGCCTATAAAGTATTTTATCTTAGCTTTTGTGCCTATCACTTTTGATATTGTTAAATTTTCCTTTTTTCTGTACTCATAATTTTTTTTACAATATTTTACTTGATAACTTGATTACTTGATCTTGGAGACGTTGTAAGTCTTATGGCCCACTTATGGCCTTTCTTGTGTCTCTTCTTTCTTTATCTCTTGGCTAATATTATATTATTCATACATTTTCAGATCTCACCATTGTTGATGCAAAACTGGGTGCCAAGGCATATTCAAGACTGAATGATTTTGTGAAAGATGTTACAAAGATTTTTGACAATTGCCGTCTTTACAACCCAGTAGGAACTCCTTACTTTCAGTGTGCTGAGGTTGTGGAAACATATTTTGCCCAGAAGATCAAATCTCTTCGCAGTGCTCACAAATTGTGACGACTCCACTAGTGTTCTTGTCTTAAGCTGCAAAAACATGTCCAAATGGTACTTGTACATAGGAACTATTTGTGTCAATGATGTTACACTTTTTAATGGATTTGGATGCCTGTTAGTTCATTTGGATTTCACACAATCATATTCTCTGGAACAAGGACTGTACAAGTATGACATGACAATAGCAGGGGTGAATGACAATTTAATTTAATAAATGTTGTAAGTTATTTACAACACTTGTTGTTTAATGCATCTCAGCAATTATCTCCCTTTTTTAGCCATCTAAATGACTAAATAGGACCATTTTGTTTGATAGCTTTGACGTGATTCTAACCGGTTTAGTAGTTTTTGCTGCTCTCCTTATGCAAGAATAAAGGCTTTTTGATTATTTAGTAATTGGGTGAATTGTTTACTAGATGAGCACAGCACAGTGTATGCTGATCTATGATTCTAAATATTTTTCTGAAACCTGCCTATGCACCAGTTTTCTGTTTTTGCCACAGACACATCAAAAGCAAACACCCAGATGTTGAAGTTGAACTGAAAAAATGCTGTGACCTGTCCCTCAACTATATACAGTATATATGTGTGTCACCTGTACAGTGTACAGCTGTTATAATTATTTCATTACAATAGGTTTGTTTATGCATTCATTTATTACAAGTTGTACTTATGCATAACATGTAAGACTGTTAGTATCATGCTTTCAAAACTCCATTGATTGCTAAGTCAGATGATTCCTTTTATGTGTTTGCTATTTATTGATCTTTTCATAAACATTAGCAATACATTCATTTGTTATTTTTGTTCCACATCTTTGTATTTTGAAGCTTCATCAGTTAAAATGTCCCAAATATTTTATTTTATAATGTTTTTTTGGGAATTCACTCTTTTGTTAAGCTATCTCAAGTAACACTTATATTTCTTATGCCAATAAAAACAGACTCTTGACAAGTTCATGATAGCTGAAATCTGATTTGTCATTTTTCTTATGTCTTCATGGAAATACAGGGTTCATAGTTTTAGAAGTGTCATCATCATTTTTATTTTTCAGAAGTTTCATTGGATGCAAAACAATGGCATAAAGTTATAGAAAACTAGTAATTCTGCTGAATAAGTTTTTGACTTTAATTCCTTAATACCAATGCTATTGTTGTAATCATAAGATCACTCTCTCAAGAATAATACAGTTCTAGCCAGTGAAATACTGCATCCTATTTGTGTATACATAAGTTAATATAGTACATAGGTGCAGATCCATAACCTGTAAAGGTTGAAGGATGCCAATGATGATGGGATGGTCAGTTGATTAAAAAGTCTTCTTAGGCCAGATAAAACCCCCAATAGATTCTCTTCATTTTTTTCTAAGAAACCCGGTGAGGCTTGCGCTTTTTCCTTCTTTTTTGCTCTTTCAAAAACACCCTTTTTTGACTATATTTTTTTATTGTTAAATTTCAAAAACACAATAAAAAGCGCTGCATGCTCAATAATTTCAATTTGCGCACTCATGTATGCCTGCTTGTTTAAAGACAGGCCCTCCGTGCAAATTTTTGAAAAAGGGGTCGAAAAACAACCTTTTTATTTGTGAATTTAAAAAAAACATATTCCATGTGGCAGCACTTTCATGATGTCTGCGATGATGAGAATCTATTATTTATTTTTGTCTTGCCTTAGTTAAAGCGTTTCAATGAGTATGTTGTTTTTGGTCACCTTTTCTTTCATATACACCTATATGTGAATATGAATGTAAGTTGTGTCTAATCTTTGAAAATTAATTATGTGCAATGATATTGATGTCTGAATTTTGTCATTGTGTCTTGTGCTACAGTTACATCAAAATCTCAGGGAAAATGATATTTCTGTCAGTAAAAGTCTTTTGTCTCTTACTATATCTGTTTGAAGGGGCGGGGCTTGTACCAAGAAGTATGTTTCTTATAGAAATTAATAACAAGACATTGCCTTTGTGCAGTTCATATTATTTAGAACTTGTTTCCTCTCAATTGGATGTGTGTGTTTTCAGTATTGCTTTTTAGATTTATTCTTTACATCTGACTTTATGTGCATTGTCCATCACATTGTTTTCACAAGTTGATAATAGTTTTCATCTGAAAGTGTAAAATTTATTGTCTGTGTGGTATTTATTTTGAAAATTGAGGTAATATTTATATTAGGACAACTGCAGCTTTCTTATTATCAAATTTGATAGGTATCATTAATTTTTTATGCATTACCCTTTCCTCATGAAATAAATAGAAATAATGGATGTGCAATAGTTACAAAGAGAAGTCATTTACTTTATGAGACATGTTTATTCCACATCATCCTCTTGCAGAAATGTATTGCATTCCGTATGTATATGACATATTAGATTTGACAGGCTATAATAACTAATTTTGATCAACATTTGTACAGTTTATTGCATTTATCTCATATTTTGTACATTGATCTGATTTGCTGAATTTGTTTTACCTTTTCCATCTGTTTGCTATCAATAGTGGTTTAATGTCTTATAGTTAAATATTATGTGAATGAGTTAAAGCTTACTTATTGAAAGCTTTGAGACGTTTTTCCTATCCCTTTCTCATCACCATGTTACATTGTAGTAATTTATACACAAGGAGTTGTATGTTTGAAGACCATTAATGATTTTAAAAAGATTCAGTTGTTACTACTTTCGAGTCTGGATATATTTTCTGTGAAGATTGTTAAGAAATTATGTAGTGCTTGCCTTCTCATCCAATAGTTTTCATATAGCAAATCTTGAAATGTTTTTACTTCCGCTTCTTTAAGTCTTAATTATAATTTCTCTTAGCCTTGACTGCATGGGACATGGCTATGCAAGATCTTGTATGTTGTCTAGAAAGTTTTTTGGAAACCAGACACTATCTTCACATGAAATTTTAAAATGTGAATTGTTAGATGATCCTTTTGTACAGTTTCTTCTTGATAGTAAATATGTAAATTAATGTTCTTGTACATATTTATCTAGTATATCATCATACTGCCAAGATTTGTGTAATGATCTTTTTTCAGTTTCTTTCTGAATAATTCTTGAAAAACTTGTGAACATGGAATAATGATGATTCATGAGACTGTGGCCTTTGTGTGTTAAGAAAAATATATTCTTTCTTAATAATGATTGATGACAATGTATACAGTGCTATTATTGATAGTTGTAAAGATAGTTGAAGGAATTTATAAGATAGCTTTTTTAACTCAACAAGTTTCATGAAAATTTATTTGCTAGAGTTATCAGAGATAGAAATTATAAATGTATTAATTCTTTCCTGTAAACCTATAGCTGTTCATTTTTTTTGTTAAGAATTACAAAATGATTTTAGTTTTATAAAAAAGATTAAAAAAAAATTGTGGAAATCGGTTCTTTGTTGTTAAACAAAGAGTTAAGAATTACCAATGATTACTCAAAATACACAATGTTTAAGGTGAAATATTCAAACAATGTCGTCAAAGTAGAAGAATTAATAACAGACAGATTCATCATTTGAATTATTGAGTTAGTAATCCTAGTGAAGTTTTCATTTTCAATCTTAAAATGAGGCTCAAATTTGCAGGTATGTTAACTCTGTACATTTTTTTTTTATTGAAAGCATCCAAATTTAAGTATGGCATGTATGCAGGCTACAATGAAGTCAGTAGACAATGTCCCATTAAAACTCTACAAAGGTGGTAAAAGCTTTATTCATCAGATTTTTGTTAATGTTATCAATATTTTAAATTTGTTTAGATGCCAAATTAAAGTCAATACCACTGGTGACCTCATGTATTGTTAAAGAAAAACTTCTTGACACATAAGATAAGAAGGTAGGAATTTCAAAAGGTTAAGTTCTATGTGAAAATGAGCACATAACTTATCAATACTATTACCTAGAAGAAATATCCTTGCTGAAGGTTGGTGTTTGGTGCACAGACTGAGTTGCAAAGCCAGTGTTGAGTTGAATTTTAAGAATCTGAGCCAATACAGAATGTTTTCTTCTCACAAACATGATAAGTATGTGCTTATTTTCTTGATCAATTTTTGTTACTCTGTTAACTGCTTAGAATTTGTTTCTTTTCTAGTCTAGCCACTTCAAGCAATATGGTTGTTATCTTTTCGAATCACTGAATTGAGATACTTTCTTCCATCCCATTAAGGGTAAATTTTGCAATATTGTTTGACTGAACATGAGAACTTTAAAACCTAATGTTCACTGTTCACCATGAGTATTTGGAGGTGTTGTTTATAGTGGCACTATCAATCAATGTAAACTCTTCAATAATAGATTCTATTTGTTAGTCAAATGATCCCGTAAGTCATAAAAATCCCTCCTTCATCTTCATATTCTTTCTCATAATTTGGGTTATTGGTTTGATTTTTCCTTTCCTATCTTTCTGATGTCATCATGATATGTGTACTGAATTTCAGTGGTTGAACGCTGTTGATGTATTATATGGGGAAATCTGCATCATACTGTTATATTACTAAACTACTGTCATGTCTTTTTCCTTTTGTCACAGATATCTTTGTACATAAATAAACACAATTTTTTGTAGCTATATTGCACTTGAGTGTGTTTGTTTTTTTTATTTCTTCAAACAATTGATTCATTTTCAGAGAAAGGAGAGAATAGTTTGCTTGATATGAATAGAATAACCATTGTGTAACCTGAGATTGTGTAACCTGAGATGAAGGCACTGAAGTTGGAATAGACCTGAACACACAGACACCTGTCCATGGTTTTGTATACACGGTTTCAAGAAAATCGAACATGTTTTTTTAAGACAAATTTATTTATAACTATTTTGCGCAAGATATTGGGTTTAAGCCAAGGGAATCTACCGATACAAATTTGTGCAATCAGCTGATCGCGTCATTATCATGAACCAATGAAAACACCATATTTAGAATTTTCCTAAATGAAGTTGAAAAGAGTGCATTGCTGCGTTGAATAATGTGTTTGTTAAAATTTCAGAATTTTTCGCGAAAACATCATAGCTCTAAGGTTAGCCAAACCGAAACCGATCACATAGGAGCCGGAAGTGCCTCTAGTCTATTACTCTTATGTTTTTCTTCTTCTTCCTGCATAGAGCAGGTTGACTCAGCATTGAGTATGAGTTCTAGCTTTCTGGTTGACGTTGTGTCCGCTAGAACGGCTTTAATGTTTGGAATTTTACCTTATTTTCAATGATTACCTAAACTACATATTCTGAGCTTTTTATTTTCTGTATATTATCGTTTTTGGGTTTTTGTCAAACAGTGCATATTTACCTTCTTAAATAGGACATCGTTTGTTTACGTTTAGCCAACAAAAGTGGGTCAATTTGTGATTGCTTAAGCAGGGTTGCCACATTCTACAGCCCTCTTGAGAAGGGTCTTCTAAAAACACCAAATTAGGAAAGAAGGTAACCGGTATCATCTCACACTAGTCACACCAGAGAGACTCGATCAGCTGAGAGCAATTACGTAAATAAACTCACCTTTCAATAATTTGAAAACAATAGATGAAGCACAAAATTGTTTGCCTATCAAAAATGACAAAATGTCTACGTCAAGTATATGATTTTCAGATGACACAATGGAGAGTCTGTCAGAACCAACAAAGAAACTTATCAAGAGAGGAAGTTTTATCCAGTGGTGTAGAAACCTCCAAATGTAAACAATTCAGATTTGAAAGATCTGTCTCAAACAACACTTCCAAGAAGCCTGCCTATGGTAACATTGGGAGGTTCAGAATTCCAACCGCAAGGCCTGGCACTAGCTCCAAAACTGCACATGACAACCTTGAAATAAAATAAAATTGCACTTGAGTTACATACAAATATTTGTAGGAACACAGAAATTAAAGTTATTGAATACCTCAAAGAATGAGCTCTCCATAATATATCCTTAAGCGTTATTATATTAAAATGATAAACAAATCTTAAATAATTATTTTCAAGGTCATGGATAATTTCAAGTATTTATTTTTAATATACTATTGTTTGCTTTGCAAGCGTTGCATGTGTAATACAAACATGGACTTAATCGCTGTGTGATTTTAAAGACTAAAAGTTGCTCTTTCAACAAATGTAAAATGTGTACAACAATTACTGTATAAATTAGGTCAAAATTTGCATATTTCTGTTAAGAAAAGCTTTGAAAGAATAATAATATACAAAAGTAGAGGGTGATTACAAACTTGTATACATGGACAACCGTAATTTGTGTTGTACTTCCTTTTTGGTAGAATCTTCTTTCATGATACCTGTAAACTGTAGTAAAAACATTTGTTAGGTCTGTGTTAATAAAAATTGCGAGTTTTGTTATGAATTTAGGTATTGAATTAGAAATAATTAAAAAAACACTATTTATTGATTTCCTTTTGAAGAATCCAATTCAGAGAATGGAAGCAAACATGTACTTTCATGTACAAGTTATACGATTGTACAAGGGAGGTAAGAAAATTTAAAAAGGGGAAATAACTATTCATTTTATTTTATAAAGCATACATTTGAATTTGTTAAAGATTTATACATCAGATTCAAATAAATCAAATTATTTTTTCTTACAATTTCATTGACAATATTTCATCAAACTAAACAAGTAAACATACACAATGAAATGTGAGTAAAACTGAGTAGAAATATGAGATATTATAATAAGAATAACCATATCTTTATAACAATTGCTTTAATTTGTATAGAAAATATTTTACAATGGTAACCAGAACCACGCTTGTAACTTTAAAATATATTATTTGCAGACACCTAAAGGTGACTAAAATATCCAGTGTTTCCCTTTAAAGGTTTAGAAAATCCTTATTATTTCCTTCTTATCAGCAAAATTTCCTTCCAGTAAGAAAAATAATTTTTTTGGGGGGTCATTTTAAAATTAATGTAAAAATTGATGCAAATCTAAGTCCCCCCCCCCATTTGATATCTAAAATGCTCTAAATTTGCACCATTTTTAACTAATCTCAAAAATTTCCTTTTCTTTGATAATATGCTCTTAATTGCTCTAAATTGGCATCATTTTAAAACAATCTCAAAAACTTGCGGCCATTGCTTTAAATAATAGATTGTCCCCTCCATTTCAAAATCCTGTCTACGCGCCTGATCACAGTATCCACTATCATAGTATCCACTATCATAGTATCCACTATCACAGTATCCACTATCACAGTATCCACTATCACAGTATCCACTATCACAGTATTCGCTATCACAGTATCCGCTATCACAGTATCCACTATCACAGTATCCGCTATCACAGTATCCGCTATCACAGTATCCGCTATCACAGTATCCGCTATCACAGTACCAGCTATCACAGTATCCGCTATCACAGTATCCACTATCTGTTTTTATAGAGTGACTACAAATGCTCAATACACTTAGAAAAATGACCAATTTATGTCCCACTGTTCAAGTTTTGTTTTCTTTGCAAATTGAACACAGAAAATGAAGTGGGTATTTATTTTACACGATTCTGTAAATTTTTAATGGGTTTATTCCTTAACATGCAGATTTTGTGTAGATTATTATAATGTTAATCTAACTTACAAAGTAATAATGTCACATTCATATCAGATACAACATGGATTGCTCTGTTCATCTGTTACAAGAAGAAGACGGACTTCGTTTCATTGGAAACGACACACATGAATTCTTGCAAAAGGTGCCTGGTATGTATACACCTACATTGTTTTCACTTCTCACAATCTTTAAACATGACTTTTTAGAACAAAAACCTTTTTCAGTATAATAAGAATGATTTTAAATCCATTTACCGTCGTCAGGAGCTTTCACTCGTCATCCGACGAGCTTCTTCGGCTGAATGATGTTATGAACTGCTTGTCATGTGATCT
>JAUUEB010135907.1:0-14617 GCA_032362205.1 Clione limacina
GGGGGGGGGGGTCATTCCCCCATGTCCCCCTTAGATACGCCCCTGGTCGTGGACTATAATTGATTGAATTGTGTATGATTTCAATTTTATCTAAATTTTAGCAATCTTTTTACAACTTTCACGCAATGCACGTGCACATAGGTATGCCTTAATCAATTCCATTAGTCATAATCAGAGAGCACGAGGAGCAACACGTCACCTCTTCTTTTTAAGGAGACAATGAACTCTCCACACTCCATTCATTGTGTAAACAGCCGACAACAAACCCTTATTCTTAATCCATAAATTATTTTAACCGAATCGATCTGCACTTCATTCGGAAATCGATCACTCCAGCCACCCCAATCGCCGTTTCATAATTCCCGATCAACGGATTACAATGACTTAATTCAGCATAGTACTTGGACCACCCGGTTACAATTGTGGTCGTTGCAGGGTCCAACAACAGAATAAAAGCGCAGTGTCGGGATAATATTGACTTATAGAATCCTACCAATCACCTGCAACCCTTTAGATACTCATCGATAAAGTTGTTAGCACAGGTGCTAAACGCTGATCAGGGCTAAGATCGATGTTGACAGAAATAATCGTTGACATAGATTAATCAATGCATGGCAAGTTTTGTTTTCTTGTTTCTCAACGGCCGGTGACGGCGCTGACTTAAGATTAACCATACCGTCGTCTGGAATATCACGGCATGTAGCGGGACTGTATTGTCTTTGATGTCTGCAAATTGGCACTAGAGTCCAAAATACCTTCTCCGATGACCACCGGAATTCGTAGCTCCTCACACTTTTATACCGCGACATTATAGGCAGCCCCAATGTGATTGATTGAGTTTGGAAATCAAAGACATCATTCATAGACTGATCAGGGTACCGGTCACCACAGGAATGTACAATATTAAATACACATTTCTAGGCGATAATTGGATTGCTTTAGCTCTTGACAGAAAAGTTTACCAAGCGTCCTGTAGTTCTATAGCTCATTGAATCACTATCACTTGTCTCCATATTGTGCCATGAAATATTACCATATTACAAATCCAGGTTTAGAATAGACAATTTAAATAATTGTAATAATTCTCTAAGAATAAAATGCTTACTTAATATTCTTTGAGATCATTGTAAAATAAGTATCTAAGTGTGCACAACTTTGTCATTTTATAATGTCAACAGAGAAAGCAGTAAAAACTGTTGACGAAAAAGCCGACACACTTTGAATCTACATTTATATAGGACGGATTTGCAGAAAATAAAGTCTTAATTCGAAACAAAGAATAGGTGGCATCAAGCTAACTATCCAAAGAAATGATTATCTATTAACGGACATGTCTCAAGAAAGAAGTTCATCGAGAAGCTGATATTAAAAATAATAATAATAAACTTAGTGCATACATCCACCAACACGGAAACCACTAGACCGTAATTCATCCAAATAGATATCCACCAGTGCTCTTAGGCGCTTACATTCTTTCAAAAAAATAAAAATACATAACATGCTTGATTTCAGGTAATATGCATTGAAGTACAAATAATAATAAATTTAAATTAATTCTGAACACACAGAAATATCTTATGACTGCATGTGTGTCTTCTTGAAAAGCTCAGTTTTCAAAGATTTTCTGAAAGAAACGAGATCTTTTGAACTTCTTGTTTGTAACGCAATTTCACAATTCCATATCGTCCTCGAAGATGACATTGTTGTCTTCTTGAGTCACTGTCCTCTTTTCCCCTGCCTTTATTTGGTGGTGACAATGAACCCTACACAAGATGAGAAACGCAAACAAATCGATTGACATACCCGAGCCCGTTGACTGGGTTCTAATCAACACTGTGCAAGGATGTAACAATATAATAATCATAAATCTGACAAGGTCATGATTGTCCATTGATAAATTGTCCGGATAGACCTGGCGACAGATTCGGTCTGTGAATAGCTACTGCAACTTGTTCCAGATAAAGCCGTTTGCGTAGTATGATTAACACGCGTGAAAGAGTCAAAGATCTATTGAAACGATTGTTGGAACTGACCTTCATTCGTTCCTCAAAGATAGCTACTAGAAACGATTTTCACCCCTTTTCATCTTCTGAATAATCACATGCACAGGAAACTTCCGCATCAGTTTGATGCATAATACTACGGGAATATTATGCTTTTAGCATCGGCTAATCCAAGTTGGGCGAAATGTCGACTCAAATATCGACCCAAGTCATACAAAAACAAAATGTTGATTTGTATGATCTCATTGTTAAATAAAAACAATTCTGATTTATGTTCAAGATTTATTGTGAGTTGTAAGTTAAACATACAGAGATAATGTAGGTTACTATATATAAACCATACTCGACCATAATAGCCTCCATTATCACCATCATTTCAACAACAATAATAATTTATTTTGTCATTTATTTCAGTTGCTGCACCATGGTACCTGACCCCATCACCCGCCCACACACTCGTCCCACCACCCGCCCACCAGTTCGCTGGTTCCCTGGGTCTTCCTAACCCACATTGTGACAGACTTGGCTTCAGAAACTCAAGGCAAACACGCTATCATCCTTACCAGCGTCGGTCTCCGCCACATCATGGTGAGTTTCGTAAGTTACCTTTTATCGATAACTTTATATGTCACATATCACTTATATCACCAGTTATTGTACCTGTTATTTGTTCAGCATATCACTCAGCAGGCGCGTATCTTTGGGGAATATGGTGCAATGCCCCACCCCCATATGGGAAAAAACTATGTAGATTTGCATCATTTTAACATAACTTTCAAAAATTCCATAGATTAGCACTATTTTTCCATATTTTTTTTAAAAATGCCCCCCTCCCCCATTTGAAAATTAATGATGCACCTCCCACTCAGGACTGAGACGACACAATGCAATAATAAACCAAATAAATAGTCTGCCGATACAGTAAAGAGCCCTTCATAACAAAAAAAGATAAATGATGATTCATGGAGACAGGGGAAGTCAGTCTGCTAATTTGCTTTATTTAAACCTTAACAAACGCCTCTGAATTTTTGCTAAATTAAAACAGCAACAAAAACTCTGGTAAAGGCACGATTGTAAACTATAACAGCACGATTGTAAACTATAACACGTTCTTAACCTCTACCTCTTCGCCACAGTTGGCCTTAATGAACCTGGAGCATGTTGTGAATAGCTAAGTGAATAATGTCAAATTTTACTAGCCAGTACGGTGCGGAACGACAGTCTATAATCCCAACGACGCACTACCACCGGCGTTTTGGACCGTAAATCCATCGTCAAGTGACCTCTGCGACATTACTTTTTGAAATACTGACAAATTCTGAAGTTGCACTTGGTTATCGGCAAAGTTAACTGGCTCTTGTCGACACGTACATAAGTACGTCTGACCTTTTTGTATGTACTTAGTACATGATACAATGTTGATACATGTATGTACTACGACTTAAATTCTTTTTGTGTAAATTGACAAATATACTTCCGAAAATTAGGTTATGAAGTACTATCAACTCTTAGCAAGCTTTTTTGTACAAAGTATAAGCAAAAAGAAATGTCCTAATCCACAAATGATCGAAAAAAGTGACAGAAAATATTCTTATGAGTCTTTTACTCGTCTAAACCTGATTTCAAAAGTAGACCAGGATCCCAGATAAAAACTTTTATTGATTTTCTAAAGCCTTGATATATTGATTTGGTTCCTAATCGGTTTATATCATACACAAGCCATGTTTAATAAGATGATTGTATAGTGTGAACTCAACTCACTAGCCAGAATTTGAATTCAAATATATCTATCATATCAAATTTATAGTCATATTCAAATAAGTATTTTGAATCACTTTTCTCTTAATCTTACGGTCGTTGCACTAGAACGGCCTTGTATCTTTGAAAAAAAAAAGTTTAAAGTGACAGAATTAAAAAAAAATACAAACAAATATAATAATATGTCAATGTCGTAGTACGCTAATGGCAATGTGTCAAGTATGTCCATGTATCAATGATGTATTATGTTCATGTTTTACAAGGACGTAAATAAACTCATGTTTGTCTAAATGGAGCACATGTTGTAGTGAGCTGTCCGTACACAGTAGAGCAAACATTAGTTAATCCCTGTACCAGTGTCACAGACAGCTATGCCACTAGTCTGTCACAAACACTGTACTAGTGACAAAATGTAAGTTTTTGAGAGGTTTTTGTGAAGAGATATTACTGTCCTTGATTTTTATATGAACTAGATGCACTGATGACTGTAGATTGAATTGTCTTATGGTTAATGTTGATTTGCAGTTGTGTTCATCCACGAAATAAAACTACGTTTTTATCTAAGTTTAAGAGTTAATTATTTAATAGTTGCCCAAGAATGGAAATGATACTAAGTTAAAAGAACGTTTATCATTATTTTTATTTGGATAGTATTTATTATTCATGACCGTTTTTGGAAAATATTTGGTCGCTTGAAACAGAACTTATCACTGACCCCAACAGAAGTTGTAAAATGATCTTTCTGTAAAATCTCGCCTGCGGCCTGTTTGAGATTCGAACTGGTTCACCCGACGAGGTAAACTTCGCTAACTAGCTCTTACATAATATCAAACCCATTGTTAACAAGGACACAACAACGTTGAACAAATTTAGAAAACGTTCACACAGTCAATGAAATGAATGTATACACACTGATGGCGAAACATTGGGGACTCAGAGTGAAAGCGAGTCATGTTGACATCGGATGTTATGGTCGTTAAGATTCTTTGACCCGTGGCCTTGGAATTGGCTACGAGAATCGAAATTTGAACACCGGAGACGTGAGGCGAATTTAACAATCGATGACATGCTTGCTGCTTCCGCGCACCTGCAAGCTGTCACATGAGCAATCGAACAAACACACGAGGACACACACGAATACAAACGATTTATAATACAAACGTAAATTACATGAAAGTGCATTGACATCAGAGAGGAAATCACAATACATTTTATGTTGTCGTTATTTTTTCAATTCATGACGAACATGAGAACGAATTAAAATACCAAAATAATTACAATAGTTAATAGCAAATACAATAGTTGTTCTCATCAGTCTGTCTATTGTGTTATAAAAATAGCTGATTATAAGATAAGATATCAGCCTTAAGTAAAACAAAAATCAT
This sequence comes from Clione limacina, assembly GCA_032362205.1. NCBI lineage: Eukaryota > Metazoa > Mollusca > Gastropoda > Pteropoda > Clionidae > Clione > Clione limacina. The sequence goes on from JAUUEB010135907.1 coordinate 5,147, forward strand.
TGAATGTAATTTTATTTCTTCTAATCAGGTAACTTTCAGCGAGAAATGGGCTCAAATCTCCCAATGTTGAATTTGGCCTCAGAAAACTGGGCCAACATGTCGATGAGCGGGGCTCACAGTATGCTCACCTCAGGCCACGCCTCTCAAGGTCAATACGGCATGTGGATGAGTGGAGTCAGCAACTTGTCGCCCAATCAGAATTGTGCAATGCCCTCCTACCTTCGCAGCCCCGCCCCATACAATCTCGCTCCATCATCAACATCAAGTCCTGTATTGGGCAACATTTCAACGGTAAGCAGATTATTTGATACCTTTTTTTACACTAAAATACTAAAGACATTCTTGCACACCAATGACACATTTACGGTAACACACATATATAATTGAGAATCATTTCTCTTCTTCAACATGCATAATTTCAAAAAAAAATTGTATTAGATAAGATGCATGTTTTCCGCTTTTTTTTTTTAGCAATTCAAGTATTGATTTGACAAATGAAAATAAAAGGGAGAAAATATAATTAGGTTGGGTTCTTTCGTGTTCACTATCGGTTCCACATTAACCTAACCTAATCATAATTACTAATTATATGCTGTTTATTGAAGCCGACTCATGGTCGAATTATGGAGGGTTGATATTTGTTTTATATATTGTATATTTATCAATATTTTGTATAAAGGGTTGTGATGACAAAAAAAGGCGCTCTTTACTTAATATAAAAGACGTGTGAGAATTTAGCTGCCTTTCTAAGCTGTGTTTTGGGTTTATCGTTATCTCCCAAAGGAATCTTGTGTGATATAAAGCGGAAAATCTCTTAATGCCAAGCTCATGTATTGAAATCATGTTTTTAGTCTTTAGAATAACAGACAATAGAGACCGAACCATGCCACCTCGGTTTAATAGCAAGTCAATGCAATTCCAGAGTAGCTTTGAAAAGGATCTCTTCTATCATTGTCCAATCTTTATTTAAGACGCTGTACAGAATTTACATTATGGTTGACTTAGCTTTTAGTTTATTTATAGATTATTCATTCTTCTTCTGTAAATAATTATTTCACCAACTTGGCATAACCTGGTGCTTTGTTGATTCTCTTGATGCTTCTGTTTGTATGTTTATGTTATTGACTTACAATATTCTTATAATATAATATAATTTACTCTGATTTTTTTCTCAGGGAACAACCAGTGGTGGAAGTACCAACAGCAGCCCACAAGGCCCACATCATTCATCCGGATATGAGCACGGTTTATGTGACCTTAACCCCTTCTCACCAGTGGCACGCCCAGTTGATGCGTCGCGTGGCAACTGGAGCCCTTTGACCCCACCTCCATTATGACATCAAACATCCTTTCTTCAAGCCCAGCCACTTCAGCAGGCTCATACACCACCCAATTTTCTGTGATAACTCTTCACTATTCTAAGACACGCCTTCATATGTTGCTATGGCGACAAGAAAATGTGTTTGTAGGTGTGATGACCTCATTAACTCTGTTGCAATCCCAGAATTCTCTCAAGCACTGAAATGCTGGTACAGACATTACTGCAATGTCCTTCAGGAGTGGTAGATGGCAACAAAAGACTTCTGCGAGCTGAGTCTACTAGTCAATAAACAGACCCAGTAATACGCTTGATCCGTCATGTGTTGGAAGATTGATATAGTTCTCAAAACTTCAGAGACCAAGACAAGGTGATCGAGACTCTTCTCCCTTCGTTTGTGATGGCTGCTTGTTGAAATATTAGTTATTATCATCATATATGTATTTTTTTGGACACAGTAGATTTTAATAAAGACTTTAATAATTTATACTGCCGGAATTTACAGTACCCTGAGATTTCACTCAGATAAACTGGACGTTCTGCACGTGACATTCAGGTTGGACAAACTTTCACTGTAAGAAAAATGCTACTTTATTGACGTTTTTCAGATGTATTTATTGTGGATATTTTATCTGAATATGATATTGAATACAAGGTGGACATTGTATGTTGCCCTATATTCATCTTAGTTTTTGCATCCTAATGGTTTTATTGAAAGCTGTTATAATGTAAAAAAAATAAGTGGATGAAAAAGAAACAATTGACAAAGTTAATTTCTCAATTTAGCTTACTGTTATATAACCCATTATAATCTTTATCATTATCACAATAAATCATCACAGAGAGTTGTCAACAAAATAAATAGTCCTTACTTTAAATCGGCCTCATAATAAGTTGGTCTAACACTAAATTTGCCTCACAATAAATGGTCCTCACTATCAATGGTCCTCACTATCAATGGTCCTCACTATCAATGGTCCTCACTATCAATGGTCCTCACTATCAATGGTCCTTACAATAAATTGGCCTCACAATAATATGGCGTCATAATAAATTGGCATAACAAAAAGTGGTCCTCACAATAAATGGTCCTCACAATAAATTGGCCTCACAAAAAATGGTCCTCACAATGATTAATCCTCACAATACAAAATCAAACATTGCAAACATTCGTAATTTACACACATACAATTATATACACACATATTATTATCATTCAAAGCTTGTAAGCCTCATCTTTAATTTACACTAGTTTATACCACTGTCGGAACTTAGGGCACATATTCTGGCAATTATATACATTAAAAAAAGTAAAACAGGATTTGAACACTCTCAATTATTATTGAATTTAAGTTATGTTATTAAATGAAATATAATGTGTCTTTTCGCATTTTCTTTTTTTTTATAATTTATTCTATCTGTTTTTTTTATTTACTTTTTGAAACAAATTAATCCTTAATCAATGTTTTTGTTCTAATTTCAATCATAAAAGTCCTTATCTTTGTTTAGTATGAATTTGTCTTTTTCTTTTTTGGGTAGCAAATGTATTTTCTTTTTAGCTCATAGGTTCATAATTTAGCTTCATATCTAATCAACAAACGTGTTCAACATGCCAGTCAATAATGTGTAGTTTTAGTGCAAGTTTAAGTGCAATATACAATAGAACCTTGGTATGGATTACATCTTGAAGATAATAATACCTGAGTTAAATCATAAATGTAAACGAAATGACACAATGAGACACCAAAAGAACGTATCCTCGAGGGATAATACTGTTGATACACAAACATATGCATTGAAATTATATACACAAACGTTAGGCTTTTCTTTATTTATATAGAAAGACTAAGTCGACAAATTAGTTTTTCAAAATTCTTCGTGTATAACTCACATCTTCAGACAATCAAACAGAAAAAAAACACATCTTTTTATATATATTTTTTTGTAATTCTTTTAGAGAAAATGTACACTTCTTTATTTGTTTAACATTACAATAACGACGTGCATTTCTCTTGACCATAATCTCACCCTCTCTTGACATTGTATTGTTACTTATTGTTATCAATTTATATAAATTCATTGTTTATTTGACCCAATTTCTACATTTATTGTTTTGTTCATGTTTAAGGATTAATAGATTGTTATATTTATACACTATTGTGAATGAGTGAATAAGAGAAAGAGATGACTAGATATAATATGAAAGGCTTACATGCGCATTTGTCAGTAGGATCAATTCATGAACGTGCAAATGAGGTTTTAACATGACCATGGTTCAATTATTGGCAGGATTGAATGGAGCTACATCACATGACCGTTCGTGAATAGACCCAATTAATGGAATATGTGAAACAGAAGAATAATTTTACTGTACATATTGAGAAACCTTGCGGGGGGGGGGGAGGGGTAACAATGTTATTAAGGACATTTTTTGCATAAAAGATACATGGTAAATGTTACTGGCGTATATATAATCCTCACTGAAGGAGACATTACAAAAATATTTCTTTAATTCATAATGAAAATTTATGTTAAATCTTTGCTTTGCTATGTCGACTGTTTTGAATGCTTTGTTTCGTTATAGCCAAGATTATCTGTCTCCTTTTATTTATGTAACCCATACTTCCCAAGATGAACCAAAGATTTGTGACTATGTATTGTTGTAGTAGTATTTTGATGCAGCATCTGGTATGCCACCAAATATGGTGCTATGTTCTTCACCTTTCACAACAAAATAAAAATTGTCTTTAAAAAATTCAAGTTTTATTCATTTTTGTGATTTATTAATTGTATTAACTTCATGATTGTTTCTGCTGGCAACAAGTTCTGAAGTTGCAATTCTCTAATCAGTATTCATAGAGGGGGCATCGGTTTACCCCCCCCCCCCCAATCAGAGCGGAAACAACGAAAAAAGTGAGGAAGAGAAAAGAGGAAGAAAAATGATAAGAAGGAAAACTTCCCCTGAATTATACTGACAGGGCCTCTAAAATTGCACCACTTGCGCCGTATTTTCCGGGTGTGTCCTCGGACATGTCCGCCTATTTGAAAATCCTAGATATTCCCCTAGTACCGTTAAAAACATAAAGGTAAGGATAATAAAACTGGACTGAACTGAAACTTTTACTGATTTTATAAATGACCAATGAAACGGAATTTTCATTTAAAACGTGTTACATTTTCTTTGAAGCAAGCTTATACATAAGCTATCTATACAGAAAACAAATTCTGACTCTATATTTACGGATGTCCCTGATAGCGCATTGAACTGGCGATAAGATCAATTACCGAATTAAAAGAAGATTTTTTATCGCTTTGTAATGTGGAAATAAGATATAAGCCGCCATTTGTGGGTAAAGAGGGATGCATCAAATAAGAATGTGATTTCTTTGGTCATGTTTGTCCCAGGTTTTGAGTACACAATTTTCAAAATGTGAATTCCAGTGTACCTGTATGAATAGTATTCATCCTGTGGCATAGAAAGAACTATAAAAAATCCATTCTATGCCACAGGATATTGTTTTTGAATAATTTTTTATTATTAATGAATTATTATGAATAATTAACTTATTGCAAATTAATACTCTTAAAAGGCCATTTTAAGACATATAACACTGAAAACATTATAACCATCCACCATTATAACTATAATATTTTGCAAGTTTTTTTCTTATTTTAGTCAAAAGTTGTTCAATCTATAAAGAATGAAAGAGTCTCAAACTCAATTTTCACATAAGAGTGACATGTTTTGACCACATGTTTTTACAAATATGTGTGAATGATACGCGAATCAGTAAACTTGTGTACATACATTCGAGCTCATTTATTGACAGTCTTATCTTATAATTCATTTTTTTTTAGTATCATTTGCGTGAAAATAACCTGAAGCAATCCCCAAAAGAGATTTACAGCTGTCAAAGTTGCAAACATGTGAAAGTAAAAAACAACAGATTCATGTCTCGATAACTGTGGCTCAAGAAGTCTGAAAAATGAAGTAGGTTGGTTAGAAAGTTACCAACTACTTGACTGAAAGTGACCGCTTTCCATTTTTACAAGTTTAGAAATAAATATGTATTGTCTGGTGTAAGAATAAGTAAAAGAAGCCTTTCTCAAATCTACGATTCCAAACCTTCAAGAGATCTTTAACGTAAAGTAGCGTACTTATGTTTAACCGCCCGTATCCGGTACAGCTGGGTGCGAGAGGTCAGAGGGAAAGAATTAAGATAAAGTATTTTGCTATGATAAATGTTCATTTTAATTTTTTGTTCATTAACCGAAAAAAATGCTGCAAAATTTAAGAACAAGCAAATACCGGCACCGGCAATCAGTTCTTATGGACTATTTAAGACAATGAACACCTTTACCTGAAGGCTGTGCCAAGGAAACTGAACTGAATTCTAGAACTGAACTAGAAGTAGCACCAACTGTTTCTTTTAAAATTGGCTCTTGAAGTAGTTTAGAACGTTTTCAAATTGTTACAATAGAAATGGTCTCGAAATGTATTTTGAACTCTGCTAATACATTTACTCTTAGCCACTTTATACGCCTATCCTTAACCAGTGTGCTAGTAGCATCCTACCATCTGCCACCTCAAAAACCAATAACTCATTTGTTATCAGGATTAGTCCCAGACTACCTAAACATGCCTTTGTTAAGCTGTTTGAAAAAAAAGACGGCCTTGGTAAATTATCTTGATGATTTTTCTGACCTGTATCTTCCTTTTTATCAAACTTTTTGGAAAATAAGTACTGAAACATCTGTTAAATCATCTGACTTTGAATGAGCTCTCTGAGGTTTTCCGTCTGTATAAAAACCTTTTAACAGCACTTAAACTGTACTTATTAAAGTAAATTTTGATGTGATTGAACAAATCGATGACAAAAACGTATGTCTTTTGACACTTTTGGACTGCTTTCGATACAGTTGATCATGAAATTCTTTTAAAGCGACTCAACACATCTTTTGATATTTCTAGAAATGTTTGATATTGGTTTAGATCATATTTAAAGGGTCGGATTCAGAAAGTGCTATATGAGCTCAAAATTCTCTAAATTCGCACCATTTTAAACCCATTTTAAAATACTACCATCTGTCACCTCAATAACCAATAACTCTTTTGTTATCAGGATCAGTCCCAGACTACTAAACAATCCTTTGTAAAGCCGTTGTCAAAAAAAAGATGGCCTTGATAGAAGTTATCTTGATGATTTTTTTAACCCTTATCTTCCTTTTTGTCAAATATTTTTTCAAAATTAGTCCTGAAACATCTGTTAACTCATCTGACTTTGAATAAGCGCTCTGAAGTTTTCCGTCTGTATAAAAACCTTTTTTTAAAATACCTTTTAACAGCACTTAAATTGCACTTATTAAAGTAAATTTTGAAGTGCTTGAACAAATCGATGACAAAAACGTATGTCTTTTGACATTTTTAGACTGTCTTTGATACAATTGATCATGTTATTTTTTTAAATCGACTCAATCTATCTTTTGGGATTTCTGGAAACGTTTAAGATTGGTTTATATCATATTTAAAGGGTCGGTTTCAGAAAGTGCTAATGTATGTCGTCCCTTATGGTTTATTGCTGAGGAATGTACTTTTCCCTATATACACTCAGCCAGTTGCTTAAGAAAGTTATGAAATACCATCTCTATCCAGATGAAACAGATGCATATTTCTAGTAAAATCAAAGATGTCAAAGACATAGTAATGGTGCAACAACAAAATGTTCTAAAAAAGTGAAAAGGTGATTAGTAACAAGCTAAACGATGAAAAGACTTATGTGATGCGTATTGTAAATAACAAGTGGAGTTGACTCATGTTTGTGTAAATGACATCAAACTTGACATCAGTAGTACAACTTGAGTATCTTTATGTGACATTGAACGATGATATGTCCATGGAATCTTTAAAAAAAATGAGTGTGTAAAAACATCTATCTTCAAATGAGATAAATTGGACAGATTAACAATTATCTCTTAGAAGATACAATTTAAACAAAAACAAGTCACATCACCAGGCGTGTAGTAAGGGGGCGACATGGGGGAATGCCACCCCGTAATTGAGCTCAAAATGCTCTAAATGCACCATTTTAAACTCGTTTCTCGGTCACTTTGTGGCCTTTGGTTAAACACCAAAAAATGTCTACCGCTTTTGAAAAACCTGGCTACGCGCCTGTACATCACTGATTCTTTCTAACATGGGACTACTGCAACTCCTTGTTTGGTGGTCTAAAAGTGAAACTTTGGCACATTTTGACAAATTTTGAACATTTAATTTCTTCCCATGAACTAGAGTGCCTATCAAGGTTCAGTTGGTTGAGCGTATAGAAATTATTTGACTTTTACGGTAAGAAATAACAGGAAGGTCATTTTCTTTTTTCTTTTTTGACTAATTTTCTCGAATATTTTTCCTCCTAGTACAACTGACGCTGTATTTTCAGATGGCTTAAGTAAGTGGGTGTTGTGAATGGAACTCAAATCCTCATACAGGCGAGCCTAAACATCCATTTGCCCTTTTATTGATCTGAGCTGTACATAGGGGAGTGTGTTATCACTTGCTATCTGGTAACACTTTGACTAGTATAGATTCACACTAATGTGTTTTAAACTGAATTTTAATGTAACAACAGTAAGCCATCTGTTTACAATAAATACTGCGGGTAAGTGTTCACCGGTGTCATTGTCACAGACCAATGAAATATTGGCACGAACAATCGTCCTTAAACATTATAATAGATAGGAAAGATGACGAGTCTGATTGGCATGATGCCATGCGGGATTCACAACAACAACGTACTGTTCAAAGGGAAACAGCTGTTTTTACCCTGATATCTAAATTTATTTTATTACGAACTAAAATGCGAGTGTTGGATGTTTGATATTGAGGTTTGTTGTTTCATCTGTCCGTATCATTTGTTGATTTATATTTATGGTTATAAATTATGTAGCAATTTTAGCGTCTCCGTCGACATATTGTGTTATTCGACAACAGTAATACTTAGAACACGTTGTTTGTGAGATGTAGGATAACCTGTAAATTATACCCAGTTACAAAATGCCGACTGGGTGACTCAAGCGCCAGGCGAGACCGCTGATAAATGACCAGTTTCTAAAGTCCTATAACTGTTGCTACTCCTCTATTTTTCCTAGAAACTACAAAATCAGTACTGATATAATAGACGTGAACTATTTGTTGAAAGATGAGAATATCATGGTCGTCATCACTGCATAATGCGATTGTTTCAAATGAGATTTTATTTCAAGTTACAAATAAATGCATTGCACAAGAACAGCATCAATACTGCTCACTTGTATGCGTCCAATCTGTCACATTCTACACTTAATACCTTTAGAAGAACTTACACTTCCCTTTTGTTATCTTTTCTGTTTGAGACTTAACCTATTTCGCTGCGTCTCCTGTCTTCTATTCAACGTAGTTCTCCGGTCAGCGATGTCAAAAGTATTCTCGGTCATACAATTGACCATCATTGTTGGTAAGCTCCATCCCACAGACTGCTAAAAATGCTGCTGAAAATTTGAGGCAAGTGTTGGCACAAATCTCGTAACGTCAGACATCAGGGGAGACCGCTGCTAAATCACCAATATTAAATGTCTTACGTATGACCCAACCTGGATTAGAACACTCGACCTTGCACTCTCGAGGCGAACGCCTTTACCAGTTGGACACCAAGGTGGTCTCTTTTAAGTACACGTTAATAACATTAAAACTGTGTTTATTTGTCTACATGGTGTCCTTTTCGAAACATGCGTTATTAAACAAATATTGCAATATTCAGGCCCACGCAAATTTATGCCCGCAATTTCGAGCGTTATTCTGTAATGATATCACACCTGTCTCCCATATGATCTATAAACATTTGCGTTTTATGTTATTCAAATATTTAGGGAGCTACATGATTAGTGTCGTGTTACCTTAGCAACGATACGCCATATAAACAACATTTCTTAAAATAACATTTAAAGCAAGGACAACATACACCAAGCGACACAGGTGACGGTCCAACAGCTAGCTGCAAATAAACCATGTAACTGAACGAGAAGTTACATATATTAACGAATCGAACAAGCTTCACCTTATATATCACACTTGAAAGAGATTGTAGTCGGGGGGGGGGGGGGGGGAAATGAAAGGTTTA
>JAUUEB010136018.1:0-14617 GCA_032362205.1 Clione limacina
GGTAGGCTTCGTTGGTATGGCCATGTCGCAAGAAAAGATGAGTGCAACTGGCTAAAGAGAGTCCAAAGAATGGAAGTACCCGGTTGCCTAGGCAAGGGCCGTCCTCCCAAGTCATGGAGTGAATCCTTAAGAGAAGATTTTAAAACCAAACGCCTTAAGCCAGAGATGGCACAGGACCGTAGCGCCTGGCGTAGAGCTATTGTATTGTAAAAAGTCAAACCCACGTAGTTCATATGTCATATGACTACGAATATGGAAAACGACTATAAATAAGTAAAGCGCCCGCGAATTATCAAGCTGTGCTTGGCTCCCCCTTCCAACAATTCCTGGGCCAATCCCTGTGATGTTGGCATCGGCGTTGTTTCTTAAGGGGAGGGGAATAAAAGTATCATTTGTATTAATGTTTATATAATTTACTGAAGACATGACATGCATTCATATTAATGTATGCTCTTTGTAGGTGTTATTGCATGTTTTATTGGCCTAGAAGCTAAGCAATAGGTACTTGACAATAACCACGGTCATATATGTATGCTTGGTATACATTCATCATACTCTTGTAAAAACCGCTGTGTTCATCTTAGAAAAATAAAAAATGAAATATTCACATATTATGACATCTGTTTGGGGTAGGGAGGTCGCCTGTGATGAAGGGGATGGCTTTCAAATAGTAAAAATAATCACAAATAATGACATAGAGGAAGGGGTGTGGACGTTCAACATCAGCAAATAATGGATGACATTATATGGCAACAGAAATAATTGAAATATATTTTTCTAAATGCCATTTCATTCTTAGGAAAAACGGGCTAATTTCTGTGTAGGGGTAGTTTAAAGTAGGGTTATCTAATGCAAAACTGAGGCGAGGGGGGCCTAGACGTCAAAATTGCCCCGGGGCCCACGGAACCTCTCGACGGCCCTGACTGGGAGAGAGAGTCCAAGAAAGGATATAAGGTCACACAGCAGAACCAATGAAGAAAGATAGGAAAACAATAACATTCTTGAAGAGGGTGAAAAGGGGGAAGGTAGGTCACAGCAGCATGTTAGACTAATGGAAGACGCCTGGTGGTGACCAAACTAATGAAAAGACCTGCAATAATAATAATAATTTGATTTATATAGCGTTTTCCCTTTGGAATAAGCTCAGAGCTCCTTACAATTATTTACAACAATCCAAAGGAAAGGTGTAAAATGTACATAAAATATGCACCATACACATTCACACACGCGCCATTAAAATGAATACAGGTAATTCTAAAAATAAAATATCAAATGAATAATACATTGATCTTTCCAATTACAATTTCCAATTGATACGCCACTCTTGGAGATAGGACGTACCAGAATGCACAGAAAGCTGTGTTTATTTCTCTGTCTCTCCTTTATTCAAGCCGTTTTTATTTCAGTGAGTGTAATTTGTAATTACTCTTTTTGTACGGATATATTCTATGTACAAATGAGGAGAAAAAGGGCATTGTTTTCTTCATCGGTAAAAAAAATCCTTCTAGATAAGAGTACAGATAAAACTATCTAATCGTATTAATAAATGAATAGATGGATGGCAGATAATATACCGATGCGGAAAAGAGAATAGACCGTTACAATGTTCCTTTGTTTAAAGTTACGACGTTTATACTAAACGTGCAAACGTCCGAGGGCATTACGTCACATGAGATAGAGAGAATATTGTCATTTTCGACTGCGGTCGGACTCCTGTTTGCTATGGTTTTCAAGTGCTCCTATCAATCTGAAAACAAGTTCATTGGATTTGTCTTTAAAAAAACATGCACAAAAATCATTAGTTTAATGAGACTTTCTACAGTTGATCATATTTATGAGTTGTATTAATACGCAAGGTACAATAACCATGGATTGTTCCACACCTCAAGTACTACCCAGCGGCCCAGATGACATCAAGATCCTAGGTTTAAACAAGAGTCACGCCCTGGACACTGATGTGTGGAGAGCCGCTATTTCACAGTGAGTCTGACCCTCGGTACATGGACCCATGACTTTAAATGATGATGATTATGATGATGACATAAAATAAAACTAGTTGACAAAAAATTTGTGAATGAAAAATGAATTTTAAAAACAGATTTTATTTACAAATAGCATTTCCAAGCATTTTATTTTGTTACTAATGAACTGAAGATATATATTGACCATAAAAAAACACATGATAAAAACTGGTAAACATTGTATATGTTTAACAGTCCAGACTCAAATATCTGACATTGACCCACATTTCTGGTGATTAATTCCTTACAGTATTTATGTTTTGACACTGTGAGCCATACATCTAAAGGTGTGCCAAAGTGTTACTGAGAGTGTAGTAGTATCCGTTTATATTACATCCTAAAAGAAACAATGAAATTAAGCTGATTATTAAAGGTGTCGATCATGTTCTCGTGTTCTAAACTTGGAATCATGATCCAACTTCTTCTTAGCTTTGTAATGAAATCAATCATCTTTTACCTTTATAAATTCAAGTTTCATCAGAAGATATTTTGGTCAGAAAATTACAGATAACCATTTAAAATCAAAGCTAATTAAATACAGAATTACAAAAAAGGGAATTTTGAGATTTGAATATCAAAGACTGCAGTATAATAGAGTACTAGAATTAATGCCAAATCATACTTGTATATGATGTTGTAAGCAAGTTGAATATTTAATATGATAACTGAACAGTAGAGATTGACATACAGGCTTCCTATCAAGCAAACATTCTAATCTTTTAAAACAAAAACATAACAAAGTATGAAAAAGAAAACTTAACTTTGGGGCACAAGGGTTGAAGACTAATTTCAAACCAATTGAAAGTTTATTGTAGGCAATCTTCTTTTGATTTTCTAAATACATGTGATAAAAAATGTAGCATATACCTACATGTTTACAAAACAGTTATTTCATTTATAAAGAATACACAGACATAATGCAAAACAAGTGAAATTTAGCAAAATCAATGCAGTATATACTTTAAAACAACACAGCATTTGTAACTAACAAATTTATGACTGGAAATGTAAACAGAATCTACATAGCATTTAGAGAAAAAGAGTCAATGATGAAGTACAAACAAATCAAAATAGACCGTCAAGTGTAAGGATCTTAAAATACCCATCAACTCATTTTAGCACACATCAACTGAAGCATGTTTAAGTTCTGCCAAATATAGGATGTAAGGTGTTGTATATACTAACCAGCTTAGTATACTGACAGTCCAACTGGTCTTACCATTGACCATTAATTTATTTCCAGACGTTTGGATAACCACATTTGAAGTTTTTGATCTCAAGTCTTATGAATCAAACACATAAGCTAAAACTTTCACTCCCATGACAGACTCACAGCAATGAGGGCTGCACAAAATATCTAAACATTTTGTTATTGGAAGTGAAATAAACAAAAGTACTCATTTACACTAAACAGAGAAGAACAAAAACCAGACTGTATGAAATCCTGATTGATCTCAAGCCTCTGTTAGGCACTAAAAAACATGCAAAGGTCTGGATCCTTTGTATGTGACCTAATGAGCATACAAACAGGCTTTCATTGATATACATTTATGATATTAAGACGTAATTCAAACTTGTGATCCTTTATAGTCATCAAGTCTTTTGAAAATTCAATTATGTTTTGATTAGACATTAGCAGAGCAATGTATTTTTTATTTTTTTTATGGAAATCTATGATTTTAAACATTCATTAAGGAAACAAAAGATATAAAGAAGATGTTAATTAAAATATCTTTTATGTCTAAACAAAAGGTTCAAAGGTGGTATTTTTAGTCATAAAAGCTGATGTATTCAACAATGGCTTTTGTCTATGCCCCCGAGTATCTAAATGCAGGACATTTGATGGCATATTCTACAGGATGATAATAAAAGATTAACAAAACATTGAAAGTAGAGGCCTAAACTTGGTGAAAATTTTAATCTTCTGACCAGAATAATGCAAGATCCAATAAGCCCAATGAATATTTGAACTTGTAAATGGCTTGGAACTTGTGTTTTCCCCAGATATTGCCTAGTGTGTGTAACTTTTATGTAGCTAAAATTGTACAAAAACATATCAAGGACAGGTTGATACAAGATATGTGAAATTAATACACATTCCTAAACTAAACATAGAAGACTATAAAACTTACTGAAGTCGATTCCTACCAACCATTACATTTGCTTGGAAGTTTGAGATTCTTGGCATAATCAATAAGCAACTTGCCTTCTATCAAATATAGGCAATACTGTTGTTAAACAAAAATTGACAGGACCATCCTTTAGCTTCCGCTTCAGACATAGTTTCTTTCTGAAACAGTTTACTGCTAATGTAAGGCTTTACAGCCCTAGGACTCAAAAAAGTCATTTAAGCGCTTTATATATTGCAATGACATCAGACAAGTATACTGCAATAAAGGCCCAAGAAAGCCACATACAACAGTTTACCTTTGCCCATGAAGAGGACTTCAGTTCTATTCTAACAGAAAAGAAGCCATACCCTCAGACCTTGAAACTGTTTATTAACAAAGAAAATTATATGAACAGCAGAGAGGTTACTGTTGTACAATGCTTATTTTTGTAGACAGTAACAAATTATATGTGCTAGTACTACAAGAGAAAATCTTAATTTAATTAATAGTATACAAAATGTTGCTTGTTAACTATTTGTGGGCCATGATTATTTCCACTCTTTTGCCAGAATATTTATTACTTAGAGGCTAAAACAAAAGGTGTGTCTATTTATAGCTGAACACATTCTAATTCTGTCTCACAATAAAGGCAAATCATCTGTTTATGTGCCAATCCCCCATGTGCTTCCGCTTGCTCAGGTTTTGTCAGACGGCAAAGCAAACTGTCCTTTTCTGATAAATCGAACATTGGCAAAAATGAGGCAAAGAGAGTTAAGTTTGCCAAAACTATAAATTTCAGAACAAAGATAAAGTATTGGGATAGCCGGGGAGCAACTTCCTGGACTGTCTATAGTCTATAACATGGTTAGATTTTCATCAAATTTCTTCATTTCAATGTTTTCTTCATATATGACATTCACTTTTCAAGAAATATGAGTTTTTTATCACAGATAAAATAAACAATAAATCATAGATTAAGATAATGGATTAACATTATGTTTTAAATAATCTTATACTTTGAAAAAAAAGATAAAAAGAAGCAACAATATGCAATACATATAAAAAGCAACAATTTCATAAACATAGATAGAACAACATAAGACATCATTTGCAGTCTTGGAGTCCTTGAACATATCAAACACTTGCGTAAAATTTTGTTACATGAGAATGCAGCAAATACTCTCAAAGCATTTTCCATTTCCCAGTTAAGCTTTCTAGACTAAATCAGTTGAAATTATTCAAACATGTTCTCTAAAACTCTTTTACCTACACTAATCATAAAAAGCTAACATTTTCAAACAGCTTCTTTTTGCTTTTTATGAAAATGGGTGTTTTAATGGTGGGTCATAAAAAAAGATGCAGACACATTTATAAACATTTTGAGGACACATAAAAAATCATGATTCAGGCACACAATGAGGAGGTTGTAAAGGGAGCATTGGATAATTATAAATTATTGTCTTTTGCACACTAACAGCATTCATATGTCAGTACATTTAATAAGCTTCAATTCAATTGAATCGCCTTGCAAATAAAAAGAGAACAAACATATCATGCAACATAAAGTTTGATTAGGTTTTATACAAAAATACCAGCCTTAAATAAGATATTAACTATAAACAAGTAAATGCAATCCATATTAAAGGTATCAACACAGCTGAACACAGTGCTATCTTGAATCTAAATACAGAATATTTTTTTCCTTTAGCAGTTAAAGTAATTTTTGTATCACTCATTTACTGTCACTCAGTAAAATAACAGAGTACCTTCTGAATCGGGTAGATGCCATAATTTGGCTGAAAAGAAGCAACAAAATGTTCAAACAGGAGTGCTTAAAGTGTAAAGCATTGGCTCACGCAAGATCAGTTATCTTAGTTTGCTAACGTCTGAGCTGACTTTGGGCAATAAGACAAACAAACAAACTTGTTTATTGCATAGAGATTAAATTTTTTTTTTAGTGTGGCAACTTCATTGATAGTAAGCCAACAATAGAAAGTTATCACACAAAAATATGTCTTTAAGATTCTATGTTACTGCATTCCATCCTTGTTTCTCTTTTAAAGAATGATTTTGCAACTCTTTTCATTAAAGTAATGAATTTCAATGATGATGAATATTCTTAAACTAACACAGTGCCTAAACCTATGTTTTTAGTCTGTATAATAAATTTGATTAAATAAATTCAAACTTAGAATAATCATGCTTATAAAAAACTGTACAGGAGATATCAAAATATCTATGTAATTGCATGAGATAAGAATAATTAAATAAAAACAACAAACTTTTAATAGTATATATATTAATTAAGAATTAGTCAACATTATTTACAGCAATATAAGTCAACATAAACAAAGTGCCCTCTTTGTTAAATCACCCATGCCACCAAGACAGCTTGATTCAAATTCCAATAACTTTATCAGCTGCGAAGAGCTTCCAATCGCGCCTTCATATCTTCCATGTCATCCTCTCCATCTTCCTCTAAAGCAGCAGCAGCAGCACCACGTGACGGCCCAGCTCTGGCACCCTCTGGCTCTGTTGAAGGTAGAGAGTCCTCTACAGCGTCAGGAGCTGTCCCTATTACACCTGAAGATGGATTAAATAACGAGAATGAGCAAATATTTAGTCATATAGTCAGTACTGGACATTGTAAGTTATGAACTAGGGACAATTAATATTGAGCAGTCATACAATTTTTATCTAAAGCTCAAAATACATATTTGGGTTATAAGGACTCTACAGATGAAGACAAATCCTTTACCAAATCCTGTTTCAAGGAAGAATTTTGGCAAATTTGAATACAGTTTGGGATAGGGCCTACTTTATAAGAAACCATAGAGGTGCAGCATTCCAAGCCAAAAAATGCCAAGTCTGTTTTTCTTTTCACTGTTGAGATCCATAGCAGAATTTCAGGAATAGGTTTAAAATATTGAAAAACATTTTCTCAGTGGTTCCCCCTTTCCATGTTAACCCTCTGGTCATGACTATTTGTTTATAAACAAAGATTTTTCACATCTTTATGCACACACACACACAAAAGCTATGGCCATGGCAATACTTACTATCTGGATTATCTATTTTTGTTACCTGTACCACATAAAGAGAAAACAACGGTCACAATTGAAATAGTTTATAAGTTTTCATCAAGATCACCCCTATCACAGAGCTAATGCAGCGAGGTAGGCTTCGTTGGTATGGCCATGTGGCAAAAAAAGATGAGTGCAACTGGCTGAAGAGAGTCCAAGGAATGGAAGTGCCCCGTTTGCCTAGGCAAGGGCCGTCCTCCCAAGTCATGGAGTGAGTCCCTAAGAGAAAATTTTAAGACCAAACGCCTTAATCCAGAGATGGTACAGGACCGACGCGCCTGGCGTAGAACTATTTCGTTGTAAAAATTCAAACCCACATAGTTGATATCTTATATGACTACGAATATGGACAACGACTATAAATGATGATGATGATGAAGAAGAATGGAGGTAGGAAAATTTAGAATAAAATAAGAGACCTACACACACAAAAAGATAATCAGACAAAGAACCATGATAAGTAGACAGATTCAAACATTCTAAAACAGAAGAGCATTACAGAAAGGTGAAGAAATCTATTACTTGCTCCTTGAACTGCCTGACAAACAAAAATTAAACAAATCAAAGGATCATTGAGGGAACAATATGTTATAAGAACAGGTTCACAGGAGGTATCAATTAAACAAATCAATTGAAAGCTCATAGCAATAATCTGATAGTTTTTATCCAGTCTGCTGACAGAGCATATATATTGTTTCTTATCCATTTCCTTTGTTATTATACAACAAATTTCAGAAATAGGTCGACATGTTTGTGAAGGAAGATTCAATGACATCCAATCTCTAGAATATGCTCGGGATTAAAAATGTTCCCTAATTAATAGCAAACATAAAATTTAATTTTCATACCTGCAGTGAGTTCATACAAGACTCTGTCAACTTCCTCATCAGCCTCATCTTCCAACTCATCATCATCAAGTGACTCCATTGTGTCATCAAGCATCTCCTCAATGATACCAGCCTGATTGTGCACAGAAAGAGATTGATGATTATTTGTACAATTTCTCTAATAAATAAGAGTCAAATGTCAATGCAATAAGGCCACCATTGTTTCCAATAACCAGCTTAATTTGTTAAAGTAATTCTCTACGCATTTTTATCAACATAACTTATGTGACTGCTCGTTGACGTCTTTTATTCTCATTACAAGATCCTCCAGATCTGGGAGGTCGCATGTTCAAATATTGTTCTCAAGGAGGATCTTAAATTTACATTAATTACTCCTCACACAACACAGCAAGTGGTGATCTTCACTGACGCACTATCAGTTATGCAGTCACTTCAAACCAATAAGGATAAAGAACTCAACAGCCTGTGCAGAAAAATGGCATGGCTATGCAGTCAGAAAACATTGGTACTAAAATGGAGATACCCTCTCATTGCAGACTGTATGTTAACAACACTGCAGACCATTTTGCAAAGTAAGGATCAAAAGAGGATCAACTTGACAACAGTACAACCAACTCAGAGCAAAGAGCAATCATTAAGTCAAAGAAAAAAGACAAATGGGAGATAGAAAATCCTCTACATCATAAGAATGACCTTACTAGAGACTCTCCAGACTTAAACAAGTCATCATCTTTAGACTTATGACGAATTGAATCGCCTGAGACATCAAATGTATAATATAACAAATTCAATGTTGGCTATACAGACCAGTGTACTTGTGGAAATGGAATTGAAACAGCAGATCACGTCTTAAAATGCTGGAGCCGACTTTTTGAAAAGAGCTGAATCGGAGCCACAACCATAAGACATGCAGCTCTGATTCCCTGAGGGAAACACTCCCGTAAATACATCAAATTATAAGCATCCTTTGTTATTCAATACATGTTGCCATTGTCTATTGTCATCATTTCTATAATAAAAAATGTGTGATAAATTTGCAGTATACAACACAACGGTTTTATCATGAATACACAGCAAATATTGGATACCTGTTGAGGGAAAATGACAAATAGTAACACTGCAGTGGTTCAGCAGATATGGAAAGTTAAACATATATATGGTTTTAGACAGTTTTGCGTATGAGTTTGAGAAAAAATTATAGATGCAGATCTCTTCAAGAAAATATTCTATTCCAGAATATCACATAGTACATGAATGTACTTTTGAACCAATATTCATGTATTGGCCCTCACCTTCATCATCTCTTTAGACATCTCCATCATGGTGGCTTGTATTTCAGGGACTTTGACCAGCTGCTGCATGCTCTGCATTACTTCAGTACTTTTCTGCATGGCACCAGCAATCCTCAGAGTAGCTGTGGGAACAAGATTTGTAAACAGAATTAGAAACAGGAAAAACAGACAATCATTAAGTCATCCTACAGCAGAAAGAGATGACTATCATTGTCTATCAAGGAAGGAACAGGGAACAACTCTTTCTATTCTTATTTTAAACAGTGATTGTCAACATTTTTTATTTATATCTAAAATGTATTATATTATATGCATCGATATGAAAGTGTGATCATTCCATAGTGAATGAAACAGCAAACAAGAAACAGGATTGGATTTCAATTGGAGAGTAAAATTAGGTATAACAAAAAAGTGTTGAACTGACTCTTTGGTTGGGTTATTCCAAACAGGGTTGTTCGCTATGGTGCCTATAGGAACCTATGAGCCCTGCAACCTATGCATATATATATATATCATATAGATAGACTATCTTTCAAGACCTATCTCCAAAACGTGGTTGACATTTCTGTGGAATGACCCCATTACACAATCAGAGACTAACATGTTAAGGTAACCAATTATCAGACAAATATAATGACTTTTTCTTTTGTTTTCTTCATGTATATAAATTTTCTGATTTTATCTTAATTATTTCATTGCTTATTGTTTCATCCATGCAAAAGTGTCCAATAAAACTGAACAAGAAAGATCAAAATTTATATCTATTGAATGTGATAGCATGTTCATATTTGAAAAAAATCATTCTTTATCTTGACAGATGGCAGACATACATGTCTTAACAAGATGATCCTTCATGGTAATCTATACAGATTTGAGTCATGTTAATCTTGAGGTAATATATCTAACCAATCTGATGTCTTAGGCAAATAATAGGTCTGTTTCCACTAACCTGACAAACCCGAATTACCCCCCCCCCCCACCTTCCATTCCGACTCTATCAACTTTTTTTAGTTTTAATAGATACTGCATATATACAACAATAACACAGTAAAACTATTAAAGTGTTCTGCTAAAGAAAAAACATCACCAGTTTTTACCAGTACCTGACTGATCCTCTATATTAGAAGAAGATAATTCAATCTATACCCACCTTTCCTACTTCTTTTCCATGTTAGTGGTAACATACATGTGGTTTGGCTGTATGCTAATTTTCAGAGATAGAAGTTAAAGTGTACTATTAATGCACTGTATCTTACCCAGCTGAACTTCACACTCAAATGAACAGATAGAAGAACAATTCTATAATCTATTTTTCTTACCCAGCTGATGCTTCATGCTCATCTGCACAGAGTTAAGATGGGCCTTAGAGGCATGAAGCTTGCCAACAACTTTCTTGGCATTCACAATCTCTTTGGCCAAAATTCTACATGATCCAGTCTCACCCCTTTTTGCAGATTCCTTCAACAATTTCTTTGTCTTGAGTTCTTCCCTTTCTATACCTATATATAAAAAAAAGGGAAAAGTTACAAGTATTTCAATGAACATTCAACAACAAAAATATTTTGAAAAAATTGTTGAAATCAATAAGCTCAAATTTGTATTAAATTAAGCAAAATGCTTACACATGACACATACTAGAAGTTGACACAAAATAGTAAAGTCCTGCATTATTTGGTGGTCAAAAGAAAAGCTAAGATATCCTATAAATTACCTTAATATATGTGTGGAATGGGAACACTTCATTATCTTTTTCTTATTTTGATTTCTATCAGTTAGAGGAATGCATTCAAATTTACATTACCCTGTACTATCTGTAAATGGTTCTTTCCTTTAAAGTAGTAAATTTACACTGTTTGTAGGAATTATTTCCTACCTAATGAATAGTAAAGTCAGCATTTACTATAGAGTAGTTTGCAAAGCTTGTCAGGAGCTTTTGGCTCTTCAGCTTGAACTGTTTATCAGGTTACTGGTAGATGACGATTAGTTAGATGACCAAACAGTCTAGTAACTCCTACCAGTTGCCATAGGCTTGTATGCACACATGGTTTATCAGTAACCATTTTGATTGCATGCTTGACATACTGAGTTGGTAAGGCAGTCCTGCATTAAAGCAGGCTCAGCAGTTCATTTGAGTATCAAAAGGTTTGAAAACAGTAAAATTGTTTCCTTATTGACATTTGTTTTGTTTTTTAATTCAATTTGAACAGCTTTTTCAAAACCTATTAACTCTAGTTTGTTCCTTGATGTGTACAGAGCAGAGGCTGCATAAAACCATAAGATCCAAAAAGATGAAAGATCATGTCACAGATAAAAGTACTTCATGAAAAACATTTTGGAAGGAAGGTCCGAGGACAAAAGACCAAGATCCTCCTGGTTAGACTGGCTTGAACAGCCTTGGCAGCACCAGGAGGCACAATGCCACAACAATGAACTACAGTAAAACGATATATAATTGCACCATTTCAATCATTTTACAAATTTGGGGGGGGGGTGAGTGTTCCCAGACATCCTATGCACTAGACTTCACTATGCCCTTTAAAAAGCATTGTATTTTCACAGAAAAGTTCCCAGAAAGTTTTGGAACTATCTCCAGGTCTGTGTACCACATGAAGTCATGGGTATGAAGCAGAGCCAAAGTCCTAAGAACTTATGAAGACGAATTGAAAGTCTCTATATCAAGATAAAGCATTTAGCCAAAGCCTCTAGATTTTGTGGCTTCACAAAGCCATAAACTTAGAAAAGAATAAAATAGGTTTCAAATATATAATGATATTTTGTTTCTAATTAATTGAATTTAAAACATCAGAACCAAGTACTTGCACTACAAGGAGAAAGTTCTACCTACATTCTACACAAGATTTCTTTTAAAATATTTTTTGAAAAGTTACTATTTACATTAAACAGGCTCTTCAAAGCCCTGTGTTTTTTAAGTCAGCTCAGAAACCCTGGTTAAAACATCTGACAAAGCTGAAGCCAGGTAATCAAAACCAAGTGGAGCCAAAGCCTTAGTTCCCTAAGTCTGACCCAATGATGACTACAAATTTATACAGCAAAACAAAAGTTATTTGTGATTAAGAGGAAGGGGATAGCTATCTCCTGAAAGAGTGAGAAACGCTTAACTTTTACACAAAATCAAAAGAACTCTTCACTAAACAACTTTGCTAAATTCTCACGCTGAATTTGTCTGTCAATGTTGTTTTTCTCCTTCCTCAGATTGTGTGTCCACTGAGTGCACTGAAAGGAAAAACATATTTTGTCAAAACATACTCAATAAACACATATAGTTGTGACATGACATAGCACACACACACTTCTTGACACACATTAACACACAGCTACAAACATGAATTAATGATCAAGTTAAAACATGACTAAATGAACACACCTCTACACAATGAACATACAAAGTAAAAACAAGACACATCTACATAATTAACACACAGAATGGCTTAATGAAAATGCAGAGAAGAAACATGACGAAATGCATAGAGTGGAGAAATGATAATTTTCATCTACTCATTGCCAGGAGATATACATGAAATAAGGTCATGAGAATAACAGTTAGGTAACCATTCATCACCATTTCGTTATATTGAAGTCAAGTTTACTCAATGAAGGAACATTTTTTTAAATATCTATTCCAACCACATTAAATGAACTAAATAAAAATGTCTCCAATTCTGTTGCACAGGGTTATCTACTTTTTGAAAAACTTATAATAAATCCTCGGATTGTCAAAGTCAAATATTTGTCTTAATGAAAATTCAGAGACAAAGAAACACAGAAGTTACCAATTCTTTTGGATTTGGTTGTTGTGTCTTTCCAAACAGACCCATCTTTCACTTTTTGGCTATATTTCTTGTAGCAGATCTGTTCAATAATGACTTGACTGAAATCAGGCAGTCACAACAAAGGTTTCCTTACACTGTTTGTAAAAAATGAATGAACATCATGATTAAAAACCAAAAAAATACAAGACTGTGGAGAATTTAAAGTACAGGTTAATACAGATAAGAGGTGGTAGAATGGGGTTGATTCATGATGATGTAACAGAGCTGCATAACTTTCTTACATGACTGTGAGCACCGCATTTATTGGTAAAGTCAGTGAACACAGCTCAGGAAATGACAGGTTTGAATTTAACTTTGTCATGACTGTTCGTAAATCAACCATATTAGAGAGGGAAAACTTAATCTAAAATCACCAATTAAAAGTCTCAGCAAGACAGTTGCAGGATACGTTATTTATGTGATCACCATACTCATATTATTGCTCAACACTTTTGTGCTTCGCTCAGAGGGTGGCTATTATCCAGATGGCACTTTTATTAGCTACCTTTAACTTTAATGTTCAACCACCAAGGGATATTAAGCATGCACAAGCTGCACACAGGACTTGCGTTTTGTTTTAGGATCTAGAGTTACATGTAATCACTGTCACTGAAGCTTTGTTTGCCAACTTGTTCATAGTTTCTGTTTTGTTACGCAAAACAACCAATTTCTAAGTTTAATTGATAGGGGTTTGCACATTTATTGGCTCTTCAACGGATCCTATAGTGACTCCCTTTGACTTTGATCTATCTATATATTAGAATTGTCCTAGATCAAGAAACTAGAGAGATGGTCATACTTGTGACTTCTTTTCTGCCTAAATTGTCCATTGTTCATAACTTCATCTTCATATTGAAGTTCTAATTTTTATTACCAAATGGCTCATTTAGCGAAAAGAATTTTTTTTAAAGTTTTGTAATTATGACTTGGATTCATTTGTTGATATTATATCTTGTTGGATGTTGTCATTGTGCATATCATTGAGATAGTAATTATTGACTTGGTGTGGTGAATCCCTGAATCCTGATTCCTGGGGTTGGCAGGTCTGAATCTACAAGATGGTTAAACAATCTTTCTTTTGCTTTTAAAAAAAGGGCTAACTTGATTATAGTAATCAATCATATTTCAAGTTTAATTTCTTTTTCGGATTTCATACCGGTAAACTTTTGATTTTCCAACAGGGACTCTTATTTGGCACAGATACTCTTTTTCAAATATTGACTTTTTTCCGACAGGTACTCAAACTTAGAGGTACTCTTATTTGGAAGTTGAGAGTACATAACATCAGAGAAATGGTGAAACTAGGATTTGGAAAATATGCTAGGCTCATTCCACGGGGATGTGTCACATACTCTCACCTTCCTAATAATAATGCCTAGTGCACAATTTTGCACCTCGGCACTTATTTCCATGCCTAATAATAATGCCTAGA
>JAUUEB010136129.1:0-14617 GCA_032362205.1 Clione limacina
ATATTCATTCATCGATAGCTAACTTGTTTGCCATAAATAGGTTAGATAAAGTCAGCCAGACAGTATTCACTATTTATAGCATACATCTTTCAGAATAGTGTGACTACATCTGTAGCGAGATGATATTAATATAACCTTTTGTGACAAAACCCCTCTATTGATCATGTTTTTAGCCTTACTATCTTCAAAAGTCACCTCTGTTTTTTTACGGTGACCTTTATAAAATAGCAAAAATGGGGGGGGGGGATAAACAACACTTGTTATTCTACCTACATTCACATTCTACTACGAAGATCTATTCCATGTGACGGTATATTTTTATGTATTTCTGATGAATTTCTGTCACCATATCCGGAAGTTAATGCTTGTATTCTCAGGGTTTTTCTGAGTTTGTGATCGTCGTGAGAACTATAATGGAATCAAACTCACATTCTGAGTTGGCATCTACTAAAGGAGTAGTAAAAACCCTCCAATGTCTAAGGCAGGAACAAAAAGTGCATGGATTTCTTGCACACCCACATCATACTATCTGTCTCAGAGCTGCTAGCGCGAAGAACACGGGTTCTTAGGTTACCAAACGAATATCTCGCACGATCAACATTGGTCAAATTGAATTTGTATTAACGATTCCAGTACTTTTCATCCTATCATACGCATCCAGATAGAGTGAAAACGTGAGACAAAAACAAAAGACCGACCCTTGCTAATACACTATTGTTTCGCTACAATCAGCCAGATTCAGTCTTGTAGTGCCTGGTATTGCATTTAGTAATATGTCGGTTAAACAAACAACAAACAGCCTTCAGGCAATGTGTGTTGGAAACCACTCCCGGAAAAAAAGGAAATAGACTCAATGAATCGACTAGATGTCCGCACAAAGAACAAGTAGTTATAAAACTACTGAATAAAGCTTTTAAAAGATCTTCCACCTCCATTGCAAGTTAGAATCATCCATTAAAAATACTGGAGTTACACCGAAATAAAACTCTTAATTAGTTGGTGATCAGATCCTGCTTTAAAAAACTCCCTGACAGCTCCAATCATGATAAAACTGATTTATGTGAATTTAGGTTACCTTTGTTCATTCAATTAAAAGGGATTGATCCGTTGTTGTTTTGTAAGTACGGGGTCCTAGTTTTTTTACTTCAAAAACATACCTAATGTGATATATTATAACAACACTCAAGGCTTGTATGTTCATCATATATATAAATTCCTCTAGAAAACAGTGTGAGAGACACTATATTACAGTAGAAGTGTAGTTTGTTTTATTGAGATGTGTATATGTGATTTATTGGCTAAAACGTTTACTAGTAGTATATAGTAAAACAGCAACAATTTCAATGTGTAATTCTAACCTATATAGAAAAACAAATTACCTGGCCACAGCCGGGTTTCCTTGTTTCTAGGGTAACTATGTACAACTATTATCGAGTAGGCAGCCTGGGTTTTTTTGGTTTAACAAATCTTATGACCCTAGCATGGTATTATGAACCAAATAAGGCAATACTGAATAGCAACAACCTCTGCCATTCTCATTCCTCATAGTTTGACTTCCACGTTGATGTAACTGTTTCTCCGTCGAGTTTATGTTATTAATTAAACATTCAGAAGGCCAGAAGGCTGAATTGTATACACATTTAAGCAAAAATAGTCACAGTGAAGTAAGTAAAAGATTTAAAAAGAATTGGGCCAATTGTGACAAGGCGTCTAGTGTTGCTGTCCTGATGAAATTCCAAAATGAACACACAGTGGGGTGTCTTATCATCAAATATCTATAGATAGTGCATAAAGGGTAGTTATTTTTTTTAATTATTAATATTGGTTTGATATGAATTTTGTTTGGCTCTCATGGCACCCTGTAAGCATAAAACAGCCTATCATTTCCTTATTTAAAACATGACATAGCAAATATTAGCAATTATGTAGGCATTTAATTGGCATAAACAGCATTAAATGTAAAATGTGCATCTAACAGATAGATCTAGTAAAATAAATCATTATTTATGCAATATCTTGTCTTCTGCAAGCTTTCTTCTTCTTAAACCACAATTCTTGACCGCGGTTGAAATATGTATCAATTCTGGCTTTTACGCTGGCTAAAAACCTAACTTTGACAGGATATTAGCAAAAAACTAACATATATTGAAATTAAATAGTACATGTTGTCCACAAAAGCAGTTTTTTTTAGTTTGTTATTGTTTTTTACACTGATGAGTAGACTTTGTTGTAAATTTAAGAAAGAATTGACAACAATTGTCTAAAAAATTTCAAAATCGTGAGTCTGAAAAACACAATACCAGCTAATTTTGTTTTCAGGTGAATTCTGGTGTATGCAAACAAAAATATATCACTTTTCACCAACATAGGTGTAAAATCAACTCGGAGTGATTTTGTTAAACCAATGCTGACTTCCATGAACTCAGCCTATGTTAAACCTTGTATTTCATATCAGATTGCTGGGAGATATTCAAGCTTATCAGATAGCTTGTAAGCCACATATATGTTTACAGAATATAGACGATGATCATGTGGCAGTCCAGGCTATGCTTTTTTGCTTTTAATATAACATTTTCAATTATTGACAGGGTTATACCAGAAGGCTTTTGTTTTGTTTTTCTTTTAAAAGCCACAGGTTACATTTGTAACGTAATATTGCCTATTGGCCAGATATGTTAGTTACAACAACCTCTAGTGTAGATTTTTGTGGAGAAAAAAGGCTTTATATTCATACTTATTTAAATTCACATTTAAAGACACAAATTCAAGACCTTGTTACTGTAAAGGTTAGAATCACCCATTGGGGTCCTATTTTTGTATTTACTTTAAAAACATACCCAATTTGGTATATTGTGACACAACTCAAGATTGTTGTGTTCATCATATATACACAGTCCTCTAGAAAACACTATGAGAGGCACTATTTTACAGTAGAAGTGTAGTTTTTTATTGAGATGTGTATGTGTGATTTATTGGCTAAAACGTTCACTAGTCCACAGTGTAGAGGTTTATAATTGTTTCGCTAATGATGCGGTGTTGGGGAAAGAAAATGCCCAATTCGAATTGTCACTATTTCACATCACATTATATCTACGGACTGCCCGTACCACAGTCTTTTGAAATACACAAGTCCTTGGCAAACGCTCCATCCAGCCATGACTATTGTGAGGTTCTTTCTCGCTTATAACAGTCAACTTATGTATAAGAACAGAAGTCACACCCAAAGATAACACATACAATACACAAGGTTCTTTTAATTAAATACATACAAGTGTCAATATGTTGTAATTTCTTTCAAATAAAGGAAACACCCATTCATGGACGGTACACAGGGTCTTTTAAACTTAATACAAACAAGTTTAAATAGGTTAAATCAACTAAAATTGGACATGAATGAAATGCCCAAGGATACACATACGGTACAGGACATACATTTGAAAAAAAAGGAAATGCCAAGATTAATTAGAAAACTGACATGTTAGGACTACAGTATGTTGCGCAACCGACTGTAGTCCTTACAGATCAGTTGTCTTATCATTCATGGATAGCACCATATAATTTGAAGTGCACTCTTGCATCCAACTCTTCTGTTAAACTGCAAATACCTTATCTTTCATTTTATAAAATTGTAGAATACAGAGGATAGGCAGCAAACGGATACTTACAAACCCCTACTGTCTAATTACAATCCGGGCTAGGAACGCCCGAGAACAGGAAGCACACCAAACTTTTCAGAAACAAACGGTCAACAAACCATAACAAACAGTGCACAACATAGCAGAGACAGGCAGCAACAAAACAGAAGAAAATAATCTGTGAAAGAAGGCACAGTAAGATAAGAAAAGACAGACGAAGAAAAAAGTCAGGCCAGTTGCGCCAAATAATTAAACGGTCTTTTAAGGTATCGGTTGCCAATTTCTTGTCCCCAAACGCTCGGGCTAGAGGCCCGCTGTCTTCAAGTAACGCTACTTCCCTGGCTAAAAACCGACCTTTCACCAAAAAGGATTCCATTGGTCCGTACCATGACGAGCTATAAAATGGAATAGACTGTCGAAACCCAACGGGTAGGTGTGAAAGCATCTCACCAATACGTATAATTGTAGGGGAGGAGCGTATGTCACGGTACTATATGAACATGGGATATATGTGGTTAGGTCTGTGATCCCCATCCTTCGGGCGTTTGAAGAAGAAGAAGTTGAATACGGAATATAATGCAAGTACACTAGTTATATGCCAATACACCTAAGTGACAATGACAGATAGTGCATATTAAAGCGAGCACAATGCACCTACTGCATTAAAGCAACCTTGTTGTAAGTTCAAGAATATAAAAACAAAGACAATTTATCGATTTGAATAGATAAGAAATTCAAACAAGTTACATATGTAGAAACAGTTAACAGTGATAATCAATGTATCGGTTCCCTGTTATTAAAGTGTTTTAATTTGTTACTGGGCGTTTATGGTGAAAATGTGCTCATCAACAATTCTAGGGAAACTCCTTGTATTTTTTGTATACGAAATAACGGAATTTCTTTAATATGTCATGCCATTGCTAGTGAGTTAATACATAATCCTTTTAATATTACAAAATAAAGCAACAACAAGACACATAAAGAGAGTCAGTATCTAACTTAATATGTTACATATTATCATGAATCCGGATTATACCATTGGAAGCAAATTATAGGGAGAGAACGTGGTATGAAAGAAATATATGAAAGTAGCACGAGATTAACGAAAATATCAAATGCTTTGAAGCTATAGTACCTCCACAGTTTTGCTCTGGTCGATTGTTTTTCGTTTTGATTATTCTTTGAAATGCAATTACGTTGTTTGGCGTTGCTTGTGATGTTTGAATTAAAATATGAAGGTCACTACCGGGCGTCAATCATTGCAACTGTTTGAATGTCAGAGCGAATCCCCGTACACATTAAGGTCCTTATTGACATATCCTATATATTTGATCGAATTCTTGTAGTCAATATCAGTATTAGTAGATGAAGTAGACCTTACTTAAGGTGTGGTGAATGTTATTACAGTTGTTATTTCAAATTAAATTGTAACAAATCTGTTCAATAGCCAATAAGTAAATATTCATTAAACGTATCTAACCATTGCCAAAAGCAAGCAACGAACTGCATTGTGTCTCATATGAATTACAAGTGTAATGATGACACGCTTAAATAGCATACAAAAACAAGAAACAAGGAATTAACTTGAGGGCAGTTACGTACACAGTTGCATAGTACACAAACTGTACGTTGTTTCCTCTTTCATTAAAAAATACGAAGACACAAGAGGTTTGAATTGATAAAAAGCATTGTAGATGGAATTAAACAAAAGGGGAGGCACTTTGAAAACCGCAACTAGAACAGATGATGTCAATGTGCTTTGTTAATAATAATTTGACATTGTACGATCTTCTTTGCGAGCTCTTATTTAATAGTAATTGTATAATCGTTTAAATCAACGATTATATCTTCACCCTTTGGATTTGCTCTTCAAAGAGGCTTTTTAAAACAAAGAAAGAACACTAGGAGACGCTAAATGGTTAAACAAGCTGTTTGCGTCTAAGGCTTATTTACTATACAAACACCTTTTCTTAGGCCCAATTTGTATTTCTTAAACCTGGAATGTCCGGTTTTTTCTCGACACTAGAGACTAACAAGTAATGTAAACTAAACAAACTACTATACTTATTCATGTGAGTTGAGTGTTCCAATGGTTTTGCTAACACGTACATATGTTTTGAGCTGTCTTACAAAGTGGCCTTTCTGAAGTTCCTATATTAGCTTTCGAGTTCAGTGATGCCTGCGGCGAATCATGCTATAATTATGATGCTGAAATCCACGAACTAATCACAGCAACAGAGCTGATCAAAACTTTGAACTTGGCGAACAAGAACCAACTAACTCGGTCTTTTTCACAGACTCTAATCAGCATTAGAAGCATTGGAAAACCCCTATCAAAAACCCCACTCTTATTTTGACCTCCTAGACATAGGCATACACAACTTGCTCACTTCCTATGGCATCCTGTAATCACTCCAGTGAATTCCGGGTCATGGCGCCCTATAATGATAGGGCCGACAGGCTTGAAAAGGAAGGTGCCTAAAATGAAAAATTAGATAAACCCTCCAGCTAAACAACTGTCATACATCTAAAGAAACAATTCAAATGAATAATTGCTGAGAAGATGGAGCGATAGGTACACAGGTAGAGTTATGTTCAGTGAAATCAGTGGACAAAACCATATCAACTCCTAAACCCGCCAAAACAAAAGTTTTTTTTTTTAACTAAAAACTAGAAATTCCAAAGCCTAGCTTTGACCTTAATTGTTGTGACCCTTGCCACCCCAGATACTGCCGAAATTGTATCAATCCTTTATACACGATTCAACATGTCTTATTTGAGTGCTTGGGGTTGAAAGAATATAGAGAACAACTCCTTCAACATAGACCATCAGAAGCAATTATACCAACTGACTTGACGTTCCCATTATGTAAAACAACAATGAATACAACCCCTAGTAGTGGACGGTACTGTTAAATTGACAGATTGATGTGTTTTCCTTGACATGTGTACCTTCTGAAATATTTTTAGATAATCAAGTTGCTTTACTTTTGTATTTATATATTGCAAAAGACATTGAGCCTGACTATTTGCCAGAACAGTTGATCTACGATATTCATTTATTTTACTAGTAAACTCATTGAAACCTTCCACGGAGTTGATATTTTATACATCTGGACATCAATTTATAAAGAAAAGTTTTATTCGGGATAATCCTGCCCTGTGTATATTCACATTTTTGCAATTGCATTAACTGTCTATAAGTGAGTTATATAACCTGATGACTGGTCAATTATGTACACGTATATATTGCTACATTGCAAGATGTATACGTGTTCGTTTTTCGTCTGCGTATTCTTTATCGGCATCTTTTAACCTGACATCTTAGTGGTGGACATATACCTGAGACTAAATGGTTTGTTTACATTATTAAGCTTCTTGTCTTTCAAAGACGTACCATGGTTGCACTCAATAATCTCGCACTCATCGCTCATATATTATGATGAGGTCCATGTAGAAGCTTCTTCCGTGACCATATTAATCTCACAGGTAATTCCATCTTGGTTTATTGCTGCTGGCACATAACATCATATATATCTTACAAAATGTTTCAAAAACGCTAAAACCCTAGTTGGACAAAAACATAATTGAACGAAACGTATTCATAATTACGTAGTGAAAGTCCCAGTCTTTTTTCGATAGGCAAATGAATATGAATATGATAATAATATACTTTTGTACAAACAACTTTTAATCTAAGAATATCCTGTTATTATATATGCATATTCTAAATATAACAATAATTGTCTTTTAAATATTTATTTTTCAATATGTTACATACCTGTATTTGGATAAGTTTTCAAAACCTTGATGAATTGATTTCAAACAGACACAAAAATACAAGGTTAAGCTTCAAATTCAAACACAACAGCAAATTCAAAGAACGCTGATTAAACATGATAAACGGACTTGAAAAATATCAATTTAATTCCTAATGGAACATAAAAGGAGCTTTGTCAGCTTGTCGGAGTTTTAACATCAATGTTGAGATAATGGTTTAATCATGGGGAGTTTTTCAAACAAATGGAATAAGCGATGGAATTCAACCATATGGAAAAATAATGTGGATGAACAAATAACAATGTTCATGTGTTTGCGAAAAGCTTAAGTACTTTAAAACATTAAAACAAGATGGTTAAATCGATTTTTCATAATGCTGCGTGTCTTTTTTTTTCATTTTTCTTAAGTCAGCCAAGAATGAAGCCGTGTTTCTAGTTATTGGCATAAGCCAATTTTATTTTAATGAACTGTTTTTATTTGATTTGTTTTCTTGATTCAATCCAAATAATTTTATAAAACTCCATGCCGACTTATTATGCCGACCTGTGTTATTATATTCAGAGCGACAGGACAACAGCAAGTCTTCTGTAAACAATACTAATATTTCGCTGCGTTAATTGTTAGTTCGTTCTTCTAGTAATGTACACATATTTAACACGTATTTCTGAATGCCACACACCAAGCGAGGCCACGTTTTAAGTCCAATTTAAGATATGACCCGACTGATATTCTCCCTAAACCTATTACTCTCTGATTGCGTTTTGCAGGAGTCTGCAATAATTATGCATCACTGTCTCGTGAATTGGCTACGACACCAGACGGACACAGAACAAATATAAAATGCTCACTATCACGTGTGTATATCGCATATCTTTGTCTTCCGTTCTGTCGTCTGAAACAATAGTCTCTTGAACACACTGCTTAGCAATCCGAGTTTCATCAAACAACGTATTTGAATTTCAAGGAATCATTAGATAAAAAAAAATCTACTATCGCGTTTTTGTTTGGTAAAATATAATTGCAAGATTATAAGCATTATATTCGGTGATATGTTGTGTGGGTCAAATGATATAGTAAATATAATTCGAATTCAGACACAATGCAGACCACGTGTTTACTTTGGCTAGATGCAATTATATTATTATTTTGTTGGCTGCATTCATGTTGTTTAGAGCTATATATTACATTATCATTTTCTTTAGCTTATTACATGAAAACAATGTGAAAGCAAAAAACAGACAACCTCAAACTTGTTATACAATATTGTTTGTTCATCAGATTTACTGCCTGGGGATTTTAGTTAAGTGACTGTGAAACATTTGCATTAAGCACACCAAAACTCGATGAATGATTATATGCACTCAACCATCATCCACTCAGTCAGACCCAACTTCACAAGTAATTAATCCACAATCCAAATCGCAGACACAACACAAGGTGCTTTCGATATAACCAACATAAAACGCTTTGAACCAAAAAGACATTATATATTTATTTGTGTCGATTTCCTTTAGATTTGATTATTTCTTGGAATCAATAAACGTTGTTTAACGAATCTTGGATTAATTAACAGTGTATTCCGGGGACTAACGGAAGTTAGTTTATCAGTTTATTAGTATTATACTCTTATAACTTCAACAATAATACTTCTTGTTTATTTTGAACATGGCGTGAAATGGAATATTAATAATGCAACATATGCTTAAGGACAAAATAAGCCTTTATACCTAACCAAAGGCTAAACCGTCATTAAGTCAGCACACTTTTACGTTTGTATAATTTCATTCTTTTTAAATTTCGGAACCGAACATTAATATTCGCTGCTAAATTGTAATTAGTGCAGCTAACTGCCATCATTGATTCATTTCACACATTTGAATTCCATAACCAATTACCGTTCACATTGGGTTCAACCACAAATCATGTTGCCAATTTTTCATATTTGATCGTTAACATTTCAGAAAGAATTTTCAATCTATGACAATATGTGTATATAAATAAGATCTAACTAACGACTTAATGAATGTGCATAAAAGCTTGAATAGGATATATTGCATTTGCTTTTCTCTATGTTTGTTTCTACCTTTGTTATTAAAAGTCTAACAACGATAACAACCTGAAATTTATCTGGTAACGATATCATAACAATAGGCTGGTAACGATATCATAACAATAGGCTGGTAACGATATCATAACAATAGGCTGATTTGATTAATATCACAATACATGAAAATGAATGAAAAAGGATCAAACCACATCTAGAAGATATAATGATATACGTCTGTGTTGTAATGACCAGGTATTTTGCATTCTTATTTTGGAGCTATTCATTAATAATAATTATGATTTATTTTGTAATCCAATATGTTTTATTTAGCTTGTTACTGTGTTTTCTCCTACCTCTATCAATAATAAATATGAATATATTTTCTTTTAGTTAATGGGAAGGTTTCAATCGTATCATATGTCCCTTTTCGGGTTGTTTTTACATTTTCAAATATGAAAAAAGCAATAACGAAGGAAGAAGCCGTAGGGTTCTAAAACTACCATATTGCATCATCTGCATAATACTGATACAACAACTCTTAAAAGGCCACAATGTTAATTATAATATTGACCCATTTCAATAGTTAATCTTTCGCAATGCTTAAGATAAACCAGACGCCAGTGTATGGAAGCATAACAGACTAGAAATGTTCGTGTTAGTTCAATTGGCCAAATATTATTTGTAATACGTCCAGCTTTGCTTAGCTATCTTAAATTCTTCGTTATGCATACTTTTGTTATGATTGAACCCGATCCTGTATCAAGGATATACAATATATAACAGCATACCTTCTATTACGATCGACTTACAAATGACATGTGAACTGTCTAACCTGCTTCTGTTCTGAACAGGAACAAGTATTAACGTACATTAATACCGGGCATGTTATTGAAGGCTTTAGGAAAACATTCCTTCGTCGATGATAGCTGATCATCCTAGTCTAAGGTAGAGCTCTGAGATATGTGGGTTAGTTCAGCCCTCGTGTTGATTTTTATAGTATATTTAGTTGTATTAGAAAGCAATACATCTCGGTGAACCGGTTGAAGTAAAGTATTATACCTTTCTTTAAAACAAGACTAAGGGATGTAATTGTTTAGTTGTATTTGGACAAAATATAATCTTATTATCATAATGAAGAGTATCGTTCAGGCATAACTCATTATTTTTAATTTCATTTTCTAACACAATACATCTTGTAATATAAACATGTCATTTTGACATCAAAAAGTATTAATTTGTAGCGTGTAGCACGAAGTATTTCATTCAGTTTGAATGTCGTATATTTACAGAAATTATATTTCACATTAATTTTTAGCAATGCTTGTAAAATAATAACTTGATAGAAAAATGCAATCATGTCGTGTGGGGTGATCACGTCTCATTTCCTTTACACTTTAATAACGTTCCTTCTTTACGTGAAATATGGCACTTCAAAATCAAGTACTAGAGTTACTCGGTACTCTTTGCACATTTAGTCTCTGAATTTGGTGGCTTGATCTATCATCTTCTTTATTATTTTCATCATCGACAGCCCACACATATTTCTCCGTTTACTTTCATATAATTCTAGCGTGATTATTGCTGCCCTGAGGTCACACTTATTTTCATTAGTGCAAAAAATGTTGGCAAATATGTTGACCATTTATCACATAATGCATTTATCATGAACGATTGTCATCACTTTGGTTTGGTATTAACAAAATAAAACATCCAACGTTCTTAAAACGTATGATTGATTACCAAAGAAAATATATCCATCTAATAAATTATTCCTGTGCCATATTGTGGTGACAATAAAACCATCGTTGCGCTATATGCCCTCTATTCGTCGGTGGATGGTACTCTTTTTAAATCCGGAATTCATTTTTACTTCAAGAGATGTGCCTACAAATGATATAGTACAGTTTAACAATACAAACTGTAGTGTGTAGGTATGTAGGTAGGTTCGCTCGTCTAGGGATTATTTGATGATTTCATACTAATAATTGAGAAAGACCCAAGCAAAAAACACCACTTCAAAAAATGAACACTCATTTAAAACGTCTCTAAATAGAAAAGAAGCTGCATTTTTGGGGTCACAGTTTTAATTTGTGCTGCTTTTTAGAATAATTATCAATAGATATCTGTAGGAAATTATTTACTGAAAAATATACCGGTCAAGCTAAATACCCCCATTGAACACGTATGTACAACTCAGCATTACTTTCGATTCGCACCAAAGTCATGTTGAATGGATATTTTTGTCCGGAAGATATGATTTTAGTGACACCATCTTTAAAAAAAACTGTCAGAAAAACGTATTCCTCTTATTTTTTACTTGAGCGAAGTGCTTAAACCAAGGGTGGTAAGCGCATGGGATTTTGAAAGGGGTTGCCTTCAAGAGGAGAGTATTGGCGCGAAAACTTTGCAGGGCCGTGGGGGTATTATCATTTTTGCGCTTAAAACCTCAGGGGATTAGTGGTCTTTGGACGCTTTCTTTTTTGTCTTTTGCTAAGATGATTTATAGAAGACGTCTGATAACACTTGTTTTACCATACGGTTATAAAGTTATGATAAGATATTTGCTTTTTTTTTTACTTAAGTCATCTTCTTTTTTTAAATGTTACACAAGTATCTACAGGCAATTGTGAATTACGTCATTGCCTTTCTTATTTATTTTTCTTAGGGGTAGGATGTATACATTGTTGCTCCTCATCTTCTTTTAGTACTTCCTACTTACTTAGAGCATCAGAGATATATCTATTATATATTTGGGACACCGGCACATTCTTTAGGTAGTACAGACATGAAATCCCGAAACTACCTGTGCCGAATATTTGCTTATGACTGATGCTTTTTTCAAATCTTTCCAACTTGCTGACCTGTCTCAGAGTCTTTAGCTCTCTCCTTTTCAAGTCTTTTTGTTTGCCTTGACGTACTATTTCTTATTAGAGATATTCATCCGTTTAAACTTAGGTACATGCAATTGTTTGTGTTCCTTGGTGATTTTAAATACTCCTGTTTTACGACTAAGAAGTTTATAGGTAATTGCTTCACAAAATGACTGTGACAATCCCCAAAGATTATTGGAAATTGTGATTAATAATGTCTTATTGTAAATAATGACATGAAATGGTAACACAATAAGTGTTGGTTACGAAAATATCTTAAACATTATTGTCATGTTTGTAACGATACATAACAACGGTGAAATATGACCAAACACAGCATTGTATAAATGCCACCAACCACAAACATACTGTAACATTTTGGAATATAATGTTCCACGTCACTCTATCAGAGACTTGTAAAGTATTAACAAACGCATCATGACCATTATGCACCAATCTTTTAATTAATTAATGGGTTATTTTGTATAGGTGGCCAGAATAATAAAAAAAATAACAATATATTAATAATCCCAATATATGTTCGGCTTGACAAATTGAAATACAACTTTAGACCAATTATCGGATGCAGAACTCGTTAACCTCTACTCCCTTTTAATCTTCAGCTATCACCGATAATCAAGTGGCCAGTGGGGACATAGATTTATTTTGGCGAATTCTGATGGAGCATAGAGTGGGGTAAATATCTGAATAATGAATATTGTATTTGTGTGATAACGATTGCTGTTTGGTGGACTTTGCACTTTTAAACAAATCCTTTGGAAAAAATCATGATAGAAGAATGATAATGCTATTTTTTGTTGACAAGAGAAAACAAACTCATTATTATAGATAGAAAATACATTTATAACGAATACTTTTTGTTAGTGTCACTTTAAGTGAGTGAGTTGAATACAACAGACAGTTCATTTAAGATTAGTAACATTGTCTATATTCTGACTTCACGTCTTTTATCATATGGAGACAAAATATGTGTTGTTTTCCGAAACAACACATTAACGATCGAACCACTGCTTACTATTATATGTACTTCACACTTCTAATTCAGCATTGTTACATATAAAATACAAAATAATGTATGAGTAGATCAAGTCTCCAACCAACACCTGCCTAATCGTTAATAATGGACCAATAAACGACAAATGTATTCAGTTATGTTCCATGTATATTTTTCGAAGTCGTCTATTTAACAGGTTCCCAAGGCAAAGCTAATGCAAATATAATCCAATGCTAATCCAGCGAGATGAAAGATACAACGTCTAAACGTTTCAGAATTACGTTATTCTGTAATTCCGCAATTTATTTGATATATTTCTGAGAAAATCGTTATCTGTAAGACTAAATACTGTGTTACTTTGATGAATCAGTTAAATTTTAAATATGACTATCAAAATATACTGATTATGTTTATTTGCGGTTACACATTAGACTTCCTGAAAAATGACGTGCCCCTTAATTACATTTATAAGCTACACTGGTAATCAGGTTGTGGACAATATTCGACAATGTTCTAAAGACTTCATGAAACGTTTACGATTAGAGAAAGGGTTACTTACAACAATATAATGATTGCATTTTGCTGACTTAATATCAAATTGTCTGTTTCTCAGTAAAAAACAATAGCCGTATATAAATCAGCATAAAAACTATGAGAGTAAAATGAAAACAATATCATTCAATCCCGCGTTGAGAGCATCTTCGTGGTTTTGAAATGTCATTTGAATGTCGTAAGACACGCAATCATCGATTATTTTTCATTTATTTATTGAATTTGAACACTTATCAATCTCTACACATAATGCTAAGACATTTATTCCAAACTGAATACAGGAAATAATAAGTTAATGGCTTTAAATGAGTGTTTTTGTCAATAATCATTATGAATATTATGAAACCTATTGACGACCAAGGACGGGAAGTGGCAAAGATTATGGTGGAGGACGGCATTATAATACTTATTCAAACACTTAGTTTATATACTTTATGGCAAAAGTTACGCGAAAATGTATTCGCATTTTTGAATTCCTAAAAATTCACTAAAAGTAAAAGAAACATCTTGAAAGTACATCAAAAGTATTGTCTGATATATGACATTAATTTTTGAAAAAATTGAGAAAATATGCCAGATAGAAATGCCGTGTCAGCAGCTTTTGTAAACGGCTTTAAAGGGAGACAAAAACTGCGATGGTTACAATACATGGCATTGCCAAGTATCATTTTTTTAAATCCTCTTGATGTTCAGCATTAGGGGTAAAATATCTGACTGA
>JAUUEB010136240.1:0-14614 GCA_032362205.1 Clione limacina
TGTAGTCTATTTGCTTATGAATAGGATTTTTTCTGGTTTCGCCGTTGCTGGTCTTATAAGGTCTGAAGGGTGCAGTCCACGTGGTTCTTCTCGACATTTTATGTCGAAACAGTGTATAAGTTAGCAGCAATTCATTTTCTGCAGCAAAGTGAAGTAAAGCATATCCATTGTTGTTTAGTTTTGAACCTTTTGTGTATCTCCCTATCACATTGGGAGGGATTTCTTCTTGGTTACAGCTTGAGGTTTGGGCGTTGGCATCTAACGCTAAAATTGGGATGGTGTTGGCATTTCTGAGGGAGAGGGCTTTTTGAAGATGGGCGTAGAAGAGCTTTCTTTCATCTGGGTTCTTGAAAACCAATGAGCAACTGTAAAATATATTTTCTTTTTTCATCCCAATACTATAAAGGGTTAAGGGAGGAACATCTCTGTTAAGGCAACAATAAATTCAAAAATGCGCTGAACAAGCTGATAAACATACAAACCTACTAATCTATGCATCATGTAGAAATCTCGAAAGAAAAATCTTAAATCTACATACCTTTAAGAAAAGTCACACTTTTGATAGTGTATCCCTCTCTCATCCTCACAGACAAGACACTGGACAGGCCGGCAGACAGACTTCTATTGTCGCGCTCCTTACGAAGTGTCTCCAAACCAAAAGATTCACCAGTGATTGGGTGACGATGTAACATCCTGAAACAGTTCCAATGATCATAGACAGTGAATTTCCTAGCATAGCGTGATATAACATGGGGTGAATTTCTACTGGATTGTGTTATATTTCAGTCTGGATGCCGTGATTAAGATAATGACCTTGCGAAAGTGCAATCATGATATCTTATGAAAAAATAAGTATTTCAATATGACCCCATAACAACTAAAGCAGCTAATATCTTCTTTTGCATGGTCAATTACAGCTTTCTTCCAACTATAAGTTGTTTTCCATTGTGATTAAAAATCTCAAAATATATTTTACATTCAAGGTCAAAATTTAAAAAAACCACTGTAAAACCATATAATTTTATTTCTACCTTGAAAAATAATTGAACCTTTATATCTGACTTCATAAATAGATTAAACACTTTTATACAGGCTGTTTCAAAAAAAGCGATACCCATGATTTTTGCGATAACATATATATAATATCTTCATACAATTTATGAAATCGGTTTATAGGTTTTGGGAAGGGTTTGTGTGAAAAAATCATTGAAAAATATTCACTCATGTGGTTATGAGCCCAATTTAAAAATCATGATAGAAAGAGGAAAATAAAATAAACGTAAATTGTGCTATTTGTCAACTGGGTGAAAAGCCACAAACCCCAATTTGAGTGGACTTCCCATTCCCCAGATTTGAACCCCTCTTGATTTTTTTCTTTGGGCCTACCTCAAGGGCACTTTTTATCGTAGAAATTCCAAAACTTTGAATGAAAAATGTTATCGGAGAAGAGGTTGGGAGGGTCAATGAACAAATGTGTGCGTGGGTGGTTGGCAATTTCAAAGTCTGTTTGGAGCTGTGTTCAGACTAAAGAGGACGCCACCTAGAGAACGTCTTGACATAATCAATTTGTTTTTCTTGTAAGTTATGCTTTTTGTAACATATTTCAATGCCAATAATCAGAAGAAAAAAATTAAAACATGCCTTGAAAGCGTTAAAAAGAAAAATCTGTTGTTGGCGTCGCTTGTTTCATGTTAATTTACTGAATAATTAAAAATGACATGTATAATTAAAACACATGTGATTTATTTATTTTTATAGATAGATCTTTAAAACTGTGCGTGCTTACCTTCCCAATATCAAACTTAATGTGTGCAAAGTTTCGCCAAAAATCATCAACAAACTTAGGTTTTCTTCTAGAAACCATGGGTATCGCTTTTTTTGAAACAGTAGGTACATACATGAGTGTTAAATTATGTTATTTGGAGTCGTTAGTCAGTGTTTTGGCCTAAGTTGGAGTCGGATTTGACACCTGGAGTCAGAGTCATGTTATTTTTACTCCTGTTTTGTCAGGAGTCTGAAGACGGTGTCGGAAAATATACTTCACATAAACTAATATTACAAAGTCATTAGTAACTGTCTTAAAATGCATATGATAAAAGTTTACTATTTTCACAGGATCAAACTGATTGTTGGTGACAATGAAGTGGGCAGTGAGCCAGCTAAAAGACTCAACTTCTTCAGTGATGGAGACATTCTCCTTGGAGGAGTTCCTTTTAAAATATTACCAGAAGTTCTTAGTACAGAAGTTAGATTGGATGGCTGCATCAGTGATCTCATTTCTAATGGAAAGTAAGTGACTTGAATATAAGGTGAAATATAAAAACAATGGTGCGCTAAACATGAATGCAGTAATTGAAAATGTGTCATCTTGCCTAGAGCTAGTTGCCAATAATCATACAACTTTGATTCTTATTTTTTAACGAGAAATCGTCCCTCCTACGGTCCTTATTGGGACCCCTCCTATTTTTTATTCACCTATTCCAGTGCGTGAGAAACTCAATAATCGTACATATCGTCTGGGAACTACATTCTGTGTTTACAAACAAGATTCAGTACGCAGTTGTTCAAGTAACTTCTGTAACTTGTAACAATGGAAGCCAAAAACTATTATCCTTTTTAACCTTTTTCTCTGTACACTGAAATCCACTTAAATAGAAATTTACTGTTTTCCAAGCATCATGATTTATGCTCTTTCTTCTGTATATTATCACAATGTCTCAGCAAGTCAATTTCATCTTTA
This sequence comes from Clione limacina, assembly GCA_032362205.1. NCBI lineage: Eukaryota > Metazoa > Mollusca > Gastropoda > Pteropoda > Clionidae > Clione > Clione limacina. The sequence goes on from JAUUEB010136240.1 coordinate 2,741, forward strand.
GGGGGTGTTGAGTGTACGATTTTTGTCTGACAAAAACTTAATATGATATTTGAAAGCTAGTAGTTAGGACATTTCAGGAGTGTTGTAGTGGGTATTAAAATTGACATTTAATTATACATTGTTAGGCCATATCACACTGTTAATAATAATAATAATAATAATACATGGCATTTATATAGCGTAATTCAAAGCCTTGCAGGCCTGCTCAATGCGCTTTACATGAAATTATTACACCGACAGGCCTAACGAAGACACACTTGCACACATTCAGAATAAACAATGAATCATCCGGTTAAGCGATTCACTTTGGTAATCTTACATAGACATTCACTGCCTATAGTCGGGTACCCAATTATACTGCTGTGGGACAGGAGGGCGGTAGAAAAATCCAAGAGAGTCCCCAAAGGGATTCGAACCCTGACCTTCCACAGGGTAAACAAGTGCACAGACCACTACGCTACCAGTGCCCACAGTTGTCCATTACGTGATCATAACATTTCTGCTGCAAAATGTCAACCTTAGGTAATTATTTCTCTGTTGTTTGTTAACAGATTACTATCAATGAGTGATGAAAGAAACATACATATGAAAGCTGATGTGGGGCGCTGTCACCTGTTGATCGATGAGAATGAGCCTGTAGTTGACCCTACCGAAAACCAGAATGAGCCAGCAGACACACCGGCACCACCCTTGCCACGAGCAGCTAAGTCAAGTCCTAAGATTGTGCTGCCAACACCACCACCCACTGAATGTTCTTCAGAAGTAACCCATACTAAACAGGACGATGCCAAGTCTGTGGGCAACAGTGGGACATTTTTTGCTGAAATCTCTAATTTTAAAAGAAAGGACCTTGCAAGAAAGTAAGTTTTTTATGTCTTCAAATATTGATCAAAACAGACATAGACATGTTTGGGAAATGAGGATTTGGAGCTAATGCTCAGATCAAGAGAAGTCTTTAATTGATTTACATACTTTCAATATAAGTAATGTAAGTATTCAAAAGTCAAACATGCCATCCTACTTACTGTCTTATTATTACAACTTTCATTTGTTTGAAATTAATTTTATCAAAATTAGAATTGTCGAGAACAAGAGACAGAGATATAAAAGCTAGAAATTGTTTAACAATGCCAAAGGTGTACGCATAATAATTGGGATTTTTTAATTTGACTTCTTGATGTAAGTGATGTGTGTCACATGACATTAGACTTATTAAAATACAATTTGTATTCTTAAAGGAAGTGACGTGAGTTGTGTACTTTTGTTCCTTCTTCTATTACTTGTACAAACATTTGGTGTTAATTGTGTTGGAGATGTCATGTTGTGTTGGGTATGAAAATGAATGTACTGAGCAGGGCAGCTGGTTCAAATAACCAGGGACTTTGAATTATGTTGTATAATTTTTTTAAGTTTTACTGTATTATCTGACTTATTCCATCCTTTCCACAGACTGGATTTTACCTTTGACTTCCGAACTTTCTACGCTGATGGCTTGTTTGGCTACTTAACCAATGCAGACAAAACATTTTACTTTGGCGTCCAGTTGAGAGATGGCAAGCTAGAGGTTAAATATATCTATGAGGGAAATCCAAAGACTATTGGCTACAGCCAACCTCTGAATGACGGAAAATGGCATTCGGTTAGTTTTTTTTAGTATCAAGACTTACCATGGATAAGACCCACCTTGTTTAGCGTCATTGATTTTTCAAGTTTTCCAGTCATCTTATGAATCTATAACTCAAATAAAAATATAACTACCGTTTAACTCGTTTCAACCGCACACGCTTAAGCCGAATTTTTTGCTTAAACATAACAAAAACCTGACTCCTTTGTTTTTTTCATATCTTTATCTTTGATAAAGGAACACGCTTAAACCGACAGAAAAAAGACATGTTAATGTTTAAACAGAACGAATTATGATCAAATTATCCATTTAATGCAATGATTTTGGCCATTCAATGAATAAATTATTGTAAAAAGGCCCCAAATTTGTACTTAGAGAGAATTCCTCACTTGTACAGTCGATCCCCACTAAAGTGGCATACAGTACTTAAAAAAAACGCTTACAGTGACATTTTTGCGAAGGACAGGTTTTTCCTCCTTTTATTTCTTTATTAAAAAAAACCTGCTACTAGACGAATTTCAGACTACTTGAATTTGCTATTAAATGATTTTTTTTCCTGCACCAGTTTGTTTTTTAAACACAAAAGACCTTGGAGAGAACGATCTTTTCCTAGAAAGGTTAGAGTTAGAAAATCTTCAGATTCAAGCAGAGTTTGCGCCATTTTACATTTTCAAGTTTGTTTTTTCTTCTATTATTAACCCCGCTACAACGCGAAATTGATATGGAAGGGGGAACAATAATCGAAAACTTCATCTCTGAAAATAGCTGTGACACAAGCCTAGATGACTGTCTAGACATACAGGCATGTGGCATAGTCACACAACACAGCTCAAGTGTCGCTATTATTACCTCTTGTTTCTTGACTCGCAATGTAACTTTGGCCTAGTGCACTTAATAGTCAGAACCTGGCTACAGTGCTAAATTCATTACTTTGCGAATTTTACCTTTACACAGAAATTGGAACTGTATCGGGGGTTGACTGTATTTTGAGACGGGCATGAGTGCGACTGTTGCCTAGATCAAGGAATAAAGTAGGGCATGGATCAGGATATTACAGACGTTGTACATCCCCTTCTTGATGCATACGGGACAAATCGGTTTAAACAAGTTTGACTTTATTTATGTAATAGATCATAATATTGATCTAAATATACTACTAGCAAGTATTGTAAAAATAAAGTTAAACATGTGTATTTTTGCTGAGTTAACTTGTGAATGAAGAATCATTTGCTTTCTATTAGTCACCTGGTATTTCAAAATGTTGCCATTTGTCCTCAGGTTTCTGTGAAGAAACAAGATGGTACAATCAGTCTCTCTTATGACTCAAACACTCCAAAGTCAGATTCAATAGATGATAAGTTATCCATTGTGCAGCCACTTCATTTGGGAGGACCACAGAAGCCAAAAGATTTCACAGACTACAATGTTGGCCTGGTATTTAACTTTTCCTTGTTGTAAGAATTAGTCTCTTAAACATATGTGATGAAGCCAAATGTATGGTACATACATCATGTGTAAGATGAAGTACTTTGTTTAAAATGTATATGATATAACAAGATTATTGACATGTACTGCACTTTGAGCCACTGTTTCTTTTTAATGTTTATATTTCATTTGTTTTGGGGGTATTTAAGGAAAATGTGCTATAGAAAGTGTACACTATTATCATTAAATCTTCTTTCTAATATGATTAAATTTAAAATCTTTTGTGGAATGCCAAAACTGACTTGTGTCAGAGTCTTTATTATTCATAATGTCAAATGGTTGTGGAATAGAAATTAATCAAAAAACATATTTTAACATCAAAGCCCTATCACAGTTACAAGGCAATATCACAAAACCTTTCCACCTTTCTCTGTTTAAAATACGTAGTTCAAATCCCTTCACACTAAAAATGTACACAACTTACTACAATTATTCAGTAGATAGCTAAAGTGCAAAATGCAGTAAAAAAAATGTCACTTAAGTATGGAAAAGTTAACAAAACTTTTAAACCAGTTGTTCATACTGTCACACATTTATGTATGGAATACTTAATTTTTGTTAGTGCTATAGAGAATAAATATTTTCATGATGATTCTCTTACCAGGTACCTCACAGTGTACGAGGTTGTATTCGAGCACTCAAGGTCGGTGGGAAAGATGTGAACATCACTGACACTCAAGTAGTACAGGATGTAGGAAGGTGTTACAAGAATGTGGAATCTGGAGTCTACTTTGGAGGCGATGCCTGGGGGGTTATTAGTGAGTTTTATCAAGACTTTGTCTCATCACTCAAATGATTTTCTTGACATACAATTTGGAAATAAGAGAATACACTTTTTTATTGATTTAAAGGAGGAGGATATTTTAAGGTAGTTCTAACTTTTTTTGATCTAAGCAGGGTTTTTTAATAATTTATTTTGATTTAAGCGGTTTCAATTTTATCCATCTAAAATACAAATTGTATGGTACTTGTCTTTCACAGCTGAAGATTTTGTCATCCCCAAATACACGAAAGTGAGCTTGGAGTTCAGAACAACTAGTCCTAATGCAGTGTTGTTAACTAGCAGTGACGGGACCAAGAATGGTTTTACACTAGAATTGTTTCAGGGCAAGGTGAGTAAGCCTTGGATGTGGAACCTTGTTTTACAGTAGTCTAGAGAATGCGTTCTTAAACTCAGTTTTAGTTTATGATCAAGTTTCCTTTAAAAAATTCACACATAAACAAGCAATCACTTTTTCTAATTGACCACATGTTTTCTGCAGATAACAAATAAATGATTTTTTTTATTTTAGTATCTTGTATAACTTGCTCCTTTGTACTTTTGTTGTGAAGCATGAATAAGTTCATCAAAAAAAGTAAAAATTAAACAAGGAGAAGATAACCAATGATGTCCCCGAAAATATGCTGTGGTCTCCAGCAGTTAAGAGAAAAGAAAAAAAGTGCGTACATTTTTCCAAAAAATTACTGCTAAAAATAAAAGTTTACTTGGATCCTAGATCACAGGATCACGTTTTATACAGGTATGTGACAAAACCCTTGTAAAGCTGTGTGAATCATATAAGAATTGCCAATTTCTACAGCTTGACTTATTATGGTTGTCCTTTTTTTGCTCCTAGCACAATGCATTTAAACCAAAATGTTTATATAATCCATCACTGATATAGGTGCTTGATCCTGCTTATCCATAAGTTTCTCTTAGTTCTTATCAAGAGCAAAGTTACACCAAATATGAAATACACAGACTTCTTCTATACTATCCTACAACAAACTGGCACTATCAGCACTGGTAAATTCCTATTTGACCCCTCTTGGCTCATGAGCAAAATGGCAGACCGCTCGATGAGGAATGGTTTCTCGTAGGCTGACCACTTTTCCCTCCGTCTTTGACACAATGTGAAACGTAAAACTAACTAAAACATAGTTGTCATTAAAAGTAAAAAAGACTGTGATCTCTTGCACCCTTTGTACATAGCAATATCCTTTATCCAGCCAGCTCTCTTCCAAATTTTAGGATTTATATGGCCGGCTAGAAAACATGTAATCTTTACTTAGTACTAATAGTCCGAACGGTGATTTGACAAATTTAGGGTCCAGAACAGCCTTCACTGCCACTCAATTGGATGTATCAGGTATCCTTCTAGAATAATGTTATACATCTGCAATATACAGCAAAGGTAGGCTGATTTATTTCGTTCCCAGTAATTTTTCATCCCCCTCCTATTTAAAGGAGCGAGTGGCTTGACATGAAATCTGGTGGTCTGAAAAATCAGGGTATGGATCCCACAATCAGACTGTGTGAACAAATTTGAATGTGATCAAATGGTATGTTGTACAGCTAATGAGAAGTAAATTTCACCACAGTGCACACATGCACCCCAATATTGTTCATGAAAGGCAAGATTGTTAACAGTTAAACACAAAATCAGTCAATAAACAAGCTCAGCGATTTACTATCATTAATTTAAATTTATTTATTACAGCTGAGATTTGCTGTGATCAATGATGATGGTGAGTTTGTAGTGGAGAGCAAAAATGACAACATGTTTGTTTTTTGTGACAACACCTGGCATGCAGTCACAGCAGTTTTGAAAGACAAGGAAATGACCTTGTCACCACAAGGGCAGGATGAATCAACTCGTATAGAAACCACCACCCTAGGGGAAGTAAGCCTATTGAGTCCTCTCTTTGTGGGTGGATATTCTGGTGAGTATAGTTTCATAATTTCCTCTTCTTAACAGAAAAAAAAATACACATTGCTAAAAGATGAATAAGTTACCACACAATTGTCTAGGTCATACCACACCCTATCATTTGTACTTTTTCCATTGCTAGCCTAATTACAAATGTTTTGCAGTCTAAATAAAACTGCTGAATTCTATGAGGAGGTCAATTGGGGCTTAGACCTCTTCTAGGCAATCCTCTGCTTGTGCTGAATGGTTTTCAGTTAATACAAGTGAATTCACTTATAACGAATGGCCTGGAGAACAAAGAAGTATTTGTTATAACTGAGTTTGTTTTATAAAAACTCTGAAATCAGGGGAACTTGCTGAAATTGGCAAGTTCTTCTGCTTTTTCCTCCAATGTACATCCTCTGATTTCTGCATGTATTTATTGCCCTAGCTTGACAAAACCAGACTAATAAACCCTTGTCTACATCTTTGCATCACAAGAATTGGAAACAGCTTCACGAAATAGTGATCTAATGATTCCTTTTTCTTGGTTTTGCTCAACCGTTTCTTAAATGCTTGTTCGTTAATGGTACAAAGAGGGATATATTAAGGTAGTTTTTACTTTGTTCGTAATAACTGATTATTCGTTAAAAGCAATTTCGTTTTAAGTGAATTCACCTGTAATTATTAAAAAATAATCTATGTAGACTGAAGATAAATCTGGCAACTTTACAAATGAAAAGAAAACAGTTTGGTCTTAGGGAAAATTAAAATAAGTGATTTCTTACTTTATTGAAATGCTGTTTAGATTGTTAGGTCATCCTCAGCCTTTAGCTTACAACAAAAAAATAATTATTTTCTGATTTTTCCTCAGATCAATTTCCTCAAAAGACCAGTATGTCTGAAAAATCTTTCCTGGGATGTATACGAGACCTAGATATCGACGGAAAATCTATAGACTGGTACAATTTGAGAAATAATCATAACTTGAGGAAAACAGCCTGCCCAATATCATGATGATTGTGTCTACATACATTCATCATAGAGACACATATTTTTCTACAGCATTTTTGAACCATATCATATCAGCAACATAAAGAGAGATTAATAGTGTGATGATATACTTGTTTTAGAGATGTTTTTATATAAATCTTAAAAACTATTATACTTGATACATACTGGACAAATTATTTATTCCGCCTAATTACAGTAGACCCCGGTTACAACAAACTCGGTTTTGACGAAACCTCGGATATAACGAATAAAACAAAAAAGTCCTGTTTTTTTCCTTATATAATATTACTAATTAAAATCGGGTACAACGAAATAAAATCCCAAGGATACCGGATATAACGACTATGCATCATTTTTGCGTGTGACAAAATGTGTACTCTTCGTGCTGTCCCCAATCACCTTGCGTGACATTTTAGAAGGGCGGGATGGATTGGTTTTCGCCACCTGCTGTGTACATGTATTCAATTGAGTCACAGTGATGCATCTCAATCGTTTGTATGCACACGTTTATTGAAATAAAGCATTTTAAAAAAAAAGCAAAATAGGAACAATAAACTAATAAATAATATCGACGCAAGTGCGTGTATAGGCGTTGACGCAAGTGCATGCATAGGCGTCTTGCAACTCTGATCCCATTGTTAATAATGCGTTGTACAATGGTTACACAGTATTGTCCCCTGACTAGAGGTCATGTTGACCGAACCTTTAGAAATTGCTGTTTTCGATGATTTCGGGTTCTACTGTATGAAGATGTTGATTACTTAAATTTCATGTCTTTCCAATCAGTTGTAGAATATTTAAATTTAGTGGTAACTGCTATGTCCATGTAAGTAAACACTACACGGTTATTCAAGAATGGTTTCAAGCGAAGAAATAAAAAAATTCTAAAAACTGCAAAAATTTGATAATTCCAAATATTTTTGCACCCCAAAATATTCAGACAAATTCCTTACTTTAACTTGAGGTTCTTGAGACCTTCTCTCTCTAGTAACTACGATTCGCCATCATTTCTCCAGGAAGGCAGCAACTTATTGGAGTGTAACTTAATTTTGGTTATTTCTGTTGTCCCTTTTCCTTTACTGTCAAAGTTTGTTTTTACACAGACAGTAAAAACAAAAACATATATTTTCAGTCCGTAAACAAAATGTGCACCAAGTGACATAATCTTAAACGAAGAGTTTGCGCATATTATTTTTAAGACCCAGTAGTTTTAATAATGTTGCTAGGACACAATTATAATCATAGAATGTTCTGAAAAATATCTGAATAAAAGTCTAATAGTTAATAATGAAGGTATTAAAATGAAGTCAAAATGTATGCAGCATTTATCAAAATAACGTTAAATCCATTCTCAGATATGTTAGGAGTCATCAAAATGAGATGGTAAATAACTTGACATCAAAATGGCATTTTTTACACGAACAGTTTATAGAATATCACATTTATTTATAAACAATATGGAAATGACTGTTATTGTTTAAAAGTTGAGTGTTTCATTAGTTATTTTTACATCAAATATACTTTGAAGATTATCAATTAGGTTTGACAGACAGTAGTGATAGATTAAAAGACCTATGACAATTCTTTTTTAATGATTTTTAAGTTTTGTTGTCTGTAAATAGATATTTTACTCAACATGTTAGTCTGATATATGTATAATTTGTATTGCTTTAATGTATCACTATTTATTTGCTGTTTCTTAAAAGTTTGGGTGGTAATTTTCTTTTGAAAATCATCCAAACATGGAAATCCAAAGTTTCCTTGAAAAATCTTTTTTCTTTCGAAGCAATAACTTGAAATACTTATTCCCAAAGTATGACCATATTAAGCTTGAGCATTTGTTTAATGTTGATTATTTGTCATGTTGACGTTGTATGTATGAAGTGAGAATCTAGAATAACGACTATGGGATAGGTCCTTGACTTGTACAAATCTATCAAGTACCTGGTCCTTGTACCCATTGACATAATCTTATTTTTATTTAGCCATGTGGTGCCAAATACTACAGTATGCCATATATGTGTCACTGTTGTTACTTTGTGTCACTGTTGTTACTTTGTGTCACTGTCGTTACTTTGTGTCACATGTGATAACATGTAAATCCAATATTGTTCATGCCTAAGACATGTTTATTATGCAATTGGAATGAACAGTGTATTTTATTTGCAGTGTAATGTTTTGTAAATATTTTTGTTGTATAGTTTAACCGACTTGTTACAGTTTTTGCAGGATAAGATTGTGTTAGATTAGGTCAGTAAATGTTTTAAATATATTTCATTTTATTTTAGTTCTTGTTAAGTCTTATTTTGAAATCATAGAAACTCTAGGAGTTAAATTTCAACTTAACCATTTTTCTTATTTTTAGAGTCATGTTCAATTTCTTAAAACCACACAAGCAGAAGAACAAAACCAATGCCAAAACTTCTGTTTTTATTAATGTCAAATTTGTAAAATCATGGTGAGACAAAGGATGTACATAAAGCTCCCCTTGCAATACAAATGTCAGAGAATTTAGAATGATTCCCATGAAGAAATCAATTTGTCAATAATGATTCTGTTGGTAAGGAGTTGAAAAATAAGTTTTAATTACGCTTTAAAAAACTTATTTTTCTTATATCTATATGATACCTCTAAATAAGTCATTAATCAAAGTTTGTTTACAATATGTATCTTGCTCAGAATGCAATGAACAGAATTTCTATGTGATGTAGATAATGTTTCAACATGTGTTATCATGAAAGATATTCAAGGAAACACAGACTTCAAATGATATTCAGGTTATTAGAGTGATAGTACACACACAGCACAAATACAAAATACCATCTAACTCATGAAAGTAATTTCCCTGTCAACAAAATTTGACATCTACAATTTTGGCCAGTTATCCCCATGGTCACTTTACTGTCACACAAGTGAAAAGGTTCTTGAGACCTTCTCTCTCTAGTAACTACGATTCGCCATCATTTCTCCAGAATTCCACAATCAGAAGTCAAAAAATGCACCAATATTAATACGTCTGTGTTTCCTCAATGTCTTCATTTAACATTGAAGTGCCTGTTTGTATATAAAGTAATATATATAATACTACTGATGCATATAAAATATAGCAGCCAGTTCTTGCGCCTTTTTTTCATTAGTTGCTCAATGTCTTCTTTGTTGGAAAGAGCTTTTAAAAGTATAATTTAAAACTTACAAAATTACAGTTTTAATCTTTGTTAATATTCATATTGCTTGGAAAGGGGATGGCATTATGTTTTGAAAGAGGATAAGATTATTATGATCAGTTCTTTCTCCTCTTGATATTTTTATAGCTTTAGATTACAAGATTGAAAGTGGTGCTGAGCTTAATCGGTGTCCTTTAACCTTTGTCCTTTAACTGGTATTTGTGATTCAGCAACATTGTTGAACACTAAGAGAGCAAGAATTGGTTGCTTAATTTTAATAACATTAATTGTTTGTATATGATGCTTGATTTTTCTTATTCCCACATCCCTTTGTATATTTTTGTTTTGTGATAAAAAAATTAATTATTTGAATATTTATTATTCCACCCATAGAACTGTGCAAGATATGAATTTGCTTTCAATTTCGCTATGCAATAATAATGTTCTTGTTATACTGTATGTTATAATTAAGATTTAGATGTAATGCAGGGTTCACCATGAAATGTGTTCTAACATAAGTGAACATATTTGCTGTTGTGTTCCAACTTAAGGATGATTATTATAAGATTTTCCTTTAAAAAAATTGAGGAGTGATGAATTTTTGAAAGATGAATCAGTACGTCTGCTTACATGTCAAGAGTTTCTATCATATTGCAGAAACAATTTGACTGGAAAGTCTTTGCTTTTCTTATTATACACTTTTTTTCATTTTAAGAAATCCTGATACCATGCTTGTTTTACAAATATTTTCAATTTTACAATGCTTCCATAATCAGGTGCAATGAACATTTAAAACAGAAGTACTTTTTTGGAACACCACCTTTCTCTTTACATTTTATGTCAATGAAACATTTTGAGAAATTAGTACTATGCCTGTTTGATCTCTTTAAACAAAATTCAGTCTACAATGATAAGGAATGTAACTAATAAATCATTTAGATATTAAACTTGAAATATAGGGGGAAATTAATCAGACCAATTCTGTGTTAAATTACTATATAACAAAATTCTTAAAACTAAGACCTCAGGGAAGCCTTTTTTTTTTATTAAAGACATCAAAATGTGTCCAAAAAACATCCTAGCTTATATTTCATTTTGAGTTTCAAACTTACATGTGCATTTTTTGAAAATCATAAAAATGACTATTACAAAGATAAGTTAATAATAGTGTTTTGTTGTATGAAATTCATCTTATTAGGTTTAGTTGTTTGAGAGACAGGACTCTGTAATAATCCTTCTGCAATGCACTCAAGACTTAAAAGTGAGTCAGAGCCTCACTATTGGCTTTGAATTACTTTTAGAAATATCTCTACATAATTTGAGATATTTCAGGAAAAAATGTAATGGCATAATAATGTAACCAATGTGTGACAATTTACTTTTTGTCAATAAATAACTATTATTGAATTCATATCTTTAAAAATATCTTTCTCTTGATTTGATTTTTAGAACACAGTAGAGAAGTATTAATGATAGATAAACTCGTCAGGACTAAGGTGATAAGGAGTCAAAATGCTAAGCTAAGCTAGCACTAGCTGTATGCACTGAAGATTGGATTGCATAGCTTTTTAATTGAGCTGTAGATTCCTTTTTCAGATTTCTTATGGCCTTTTTCCAGTTTTTGAGGTTAAAAAACATGACGTTTTCTTGCCAACCTTAACTACAGTACAGTAAACAAGACAAAAAAATCTACTATACTTTTTCTGCCCTCCTGTTCACCAAGCAGTGAATAGGTAGCTAGTCTGTAAAGAAATGGCAAGCTACTAGTCAGGAGATTGAGCAGTTTCTCTTAAGCCCCCCCCCCCTCACATGACTTGGATTTTAATTATCCATAGACACAAAATTTTGCCTTTGCCAAAAAAGTATCTTGACCACTAGTAAAAAACAAAATGCTCAGAATGGGTCGAGATGATTGTTT
>JAUUEB010136351.1:0-14614 GCA_032362205.1 Clione limacina
GCAAACTGTTAAACAAGACATAGCTTTTAATTATTCACTTTTTTTTATTCAAACAAATCATTGCCGTGTTGTTAGTACTTATAAAAAACACAAACATGTAACTGTCGCGCGGTTTCCAAACCAACCAACGTAACAGTAATCTAAGCACAGCTCACAAGAAAAAATATGCCACAAAGTCACTGTGTAATGTCCAAGTTAATCGGTCACGTAATTATTTTTTAATTTAATTTTAAAAAGTGTATAGTTAAAAATTGAACAGAGTATATTCCATAATCTACCATATGTTCCCAAAACGCACCATTTCATATAAATAATTTAAAATTTGCTATTGACATGCCCTGTTTTGTAACAAAATTGTTTTTTTTATTAATGTAAAACAAGTAAGTTGTCCAAAAAAACACCAGTTTGCATACTTCTTCCCGTTTCACTTAAAGACTAACTTTTGCAATGAAATCCAAAAAGAAACTATATTTACCAGATGCCCCTATAATCTTCATATATTTGAACCGATTATTTCAACATTTGCTTTGTATGGCCTTAAAAAAAATATTTATCTTTTTAAAATTAAAAATATAAATTGTTTCTACCATATGCACCAAAAGTGCACTTTTTTATTTCATTTGTATAAAGAAATTACATGCATGCCCCCGTTTAACCAAATAGGCAACAACTCTTTATAATTGAAACTTTAATCAGACTCCAATATTTTGAAAAAACATACTCTTAGGACCTAGACACTTTGATTACATTTTGCTGAATAGAGCAGTCGTTGCCAGCGAAATTCGAAAAACTATGGTGAGCACCTTACTAAGAAAATGACCCCTTTACGCGTTTATGTAACAAGCCATTGTTTTTGACTCATATAAATGTTAAGAACACCATCTAAGAAATATAAACATGTAATTAGATTTGTTGTTTAAAAAGAAGAATTTAATTTGAATTAAAGACAGCCATTGTCATTAAAAGTAGATAGATAATAAATTACTAGATGATACTAGATAAAGTGAGCACCTAACACAGGCTAATTGCTCACAAGAACTTACCCAATTTCACCAACAAAATCAGTTTCGTCTTATCTCTGGTCACTAATTCCTCTTATTTAGTAGATTTATTTAAGTAAAATAAGTATATATTAAGAACATATATGCAGCATTCTATACCGGTCAAAAGTGACCCTTTGATCCTGATATTTGCTTTTTTGCACACCCCTTTATGTTGACGTTAGTCATTTTGTCAAGATCTTGATCAATTGATTGCTAATAAATCTATATTTAGATTACAGTTAGTAATGTGGCTATCTTGACCACTCTAATGACATAAGTAGACCTATTCAAGTCATAATCATTGAGAAACAATTTGTTTCAATTTTTTAGGGGTCCTTCCACAGATTAATTCTTCTAATAACAGAAGAAGGACCAAGGAATTAAGGGTTTGTAATGATCTGGAATTCAAATGAATTTGAATTTGCTTCATCGTAGTGTATGGATTTGTAAAAGCCTGTCATCGGTTTACTATTTGCATTCCTTTATTCAATACTTTTTGTGTATGTGGTGAGTTTTTGAGTTATATTGTCTAAAGTAAAATTATTTTTCGATACATTTGCTTAACCAAGAGTGGTTATATTATATTTAAGAGATTTTTGTTTTTTAATTTTGAAATTATATAGGAAATAAATTGGGTCTACAACAAACCAAACTTATAGTGGTATAGCTTGTATCAATTTTTGATGTTGTATCTTTTAGATAAAACTTTGATTAATTAATTCTGATTACAGCAAATCTTAAATCATACAATTTCAATGTCTTCCAGTGCTTTTTAATACATGGAGCATTTGTCTCATTTTTAAAATAAAGTGAGAAAAGTCAGACCCTTAGGCAGAGTAAGCCGCTAAATCGGTACACAATAGTTCGTCAAGCAAGACTGAATCTTTTCTGAAAAATAAAGACAAAACATGTATACTCGTTTTAAAGAAGAAACTAACAAGGTCATCTAAAAAATATATATTTTCTTTACTTTGTTTGTCTTTGGCAAGAAGTCTAACAAAATTAATTGTAATCATCACAAAATTGACAAGGTACATAGTCATGAAGATATTTATTTAATATACTGGCATACAAACAACCACGAGGGAGTACATTATAGTAGTGATTCAAGAATATATTCAACTAGAAAAAATGAGTACTCGTAGAGAGTAAAACCACGCACATCAGACAGAGGTAACAAAGAACATATAGCAAACAACTCAAGAGCCATAACTCTGTCAAAATATTTTTTCAAAAAGTTGAGAAAGTTATTCTAAGATGGTCCCTAGAAAAGCGTGTGTGCAATATTTCAGGGTCCTACTCCCAACGATGAGTCCACTGCGTAAATAACGTACCTAAAAATCGTAAAAGGGACATAACTATGTTTAAAAAAATGTGCGTTCAAAAAAATAGACAACAGCTTTTAGGCACCCACGATTTACGCCTCTATGCAAGATTTCAGATTTATATCTTTGACGATGGGACCACAGTGCGTTTGCAAAGAATTAACATAGATATATAGCAAAATAGTCAAAGGGGCCATAACTCTGTTTTTAAATTGATTATTCAAACAATTGTGAAAGCTGATTTTAGATAGTCACTAGAAGATCGTCTTTGCAATATTTCAAATTCTTATCTCTCAAGATGTGACCGAAGCGTATTTTTACCAAATTAACAGAGAACATATTGCAACAAAACTCAAAAGAGCAATAACTGCGTGCATTTTTCACGAATATTTCTGGATTTGAATAGCAGAAATTTTATTCCCATTCCCTGCCATACTTTCAAAAAAAGCGATCCAAGAAAAATTACTGAAATTAAATTATCGCGTAAACAGACAAATACAAGAAGAAAATATACCACTGCACAATATAATTGTGCGTGGAACTAGTTACTTCAGCGCGTGGCTGTTAATTTCAACATATCAGACTACTGAGACATCGTTTTTAAATAAATGTAGACACCGTTTGTGATTTCTTACTAGATAAGATGCAATAGACCCGTGAATTAATCACTGACATTATTACTTATTAAATATAACTACACGCAAAGACTAAAACTTTGTGTTAAAAATTGTAACACCTAGTTAATTTGAATTTAAACTTATGTTTTATTGGCACATTATTTTTATATTCCATCTGAAGCGTGAAAATCTGGGAACAGAAGCATTTCTAGCCTTTTTGTCGCTATAGTATGTGATAGTATTTACCGTGATGTTTAACATATAACAAAGGGAATGGAAACATAAGACGTCTGGTGTAAACACTTGCATAAATTACAGCGAAGGTAACATAATATTAACATGTTCAACCTTTACAATGAACATATATTCAGGTTCATGAACGAAGAAACTGGGATCATAGTGAATGGTGAACATATCTCAAATATAAGATATGCAGATGGCACAGTGCTTATGTCATATACATAATAATGAAGTCAGGTGATGTGTTGAATAGATGGAAAGAGTATGTGAGTACTTTTATGTGGACACCGATAGACAGAAAACCCTTATGAGATTGAAAACGAGATTTGTGGCGCAGTTATACTAAAAAATGAAGTATCTTCGGCTTTGAAAAAGTGAAGTGAGATAAAACACTGAGTATGGACGGTATGGCAAAGGAAATGACAGAGGATCTCGATGACATTGAGGTCAATATGATCACTGCCTGATGATTTATGCACATCAGTGTTCATAACGTTGCAAAAGAAGAACAACATCGTAAAATCAGTATCATAAGCCAACTGATAACGATTCTACTCAGAATAATTTACAAACTGTCCCAAAAAATTGACAAAAGGGCAATTTGGTTTTGTGCAGGAAAAAGACACGGTGAATGCAATTTTTACACTGAAAATGCTCATGAAAAGGTCAATAGAACAATGAACTTTTTATATGCTTCTTAGATTATTCAAAGGCAGGTCTTTGACTCAAGGATCCACGAAAAGCTTTTCAAGATGTTGCAAAGTATCAGAACGGATGGCATAGATCACAGACCTATCCAGGATCTATATTATAATAGGATTGTAAATGAGAGTGGGAAATGCAAATTCTGAAACTTCCCCCTTTAAGAAAGTTGTGTGACAAGGATGTATTCTCTCACCAGATTAGTTCAACCTTTACAATGAACATATATTCAGGTTCATGAACGAAGAAACTGGGATCATAGTGAATGGTGAACATATCTCAAATATAAGATATGCAGATGGCACAGTGCTTATGTCATATACACCAGAAAGCTTGCAGCGTTTGCAAACCAATGTCAAAAAATTAAAAACAATAGACTCTTTCTATAGTAAAAACACAGTACGCATGGTTGTTACCCAGACTAATACAGTTGACATGAGAAGCAACGGGGAACAGATTAATTAAATTCAAAAGTTTATATATATTTAAAGTATGATTTGTTTAGACGATAATGTGTAAGATGTTATGTCTATAAAAATACCTTAATTACATAGGCAAAAGCAACTTTTGGTGTTTTAAAGAAAATCCTGAAGAATTCGAAGTTTACATTGAGTGTCATATTGTCATTTATGAATTATAAAGTTCATCAAGGAAAATAACTTTGTCACTGATGTACTTTCTGCAGGTAATGCTTTTGCCAACTAACTTTACTGCGAACTGTTATGTTTTAGTGTTTAAACAAGTATAAGGTAAACCCTCCAATAAATTGCCATCTTTACGAGCCCTTGGCATGTTGGTTATAAATAATCGTTGAATCGTCTTAACTGTCTTTAACAGAGAGGTGTACCAGTTTGGAGTACTACATAATTGATGTTTTATGTACTTTCTAACTAGATAGTACTGAGAAATCTACTTTCTAAGATCCTTTTATATTGGTTTGTAATTCGACGGTTCCAAAAGTATCAATATCACGCTCATGACACTAATAACAGTCTAGCACGATATCTAAATGGCAAAGTTTAAGTTTAACCTCCAGACCCGACCAGACCCGACCAGACACTATGACATGACGTACAACATATAATTTACTTTCTCTCCTCATGTTTTCCCTTGTTTCTAGAGTTAACGCTAGATTTAATCTAAAACGTGTTTTGCCTCAGGGGACATCTGGTTTCCAAAAGCAACAAGAAATTAGTGAAGTATAAGGTAAAAGCCCATAGTACATCTATAAAAGACGTCTCCTGTAGTTGGACATATTGTTTCACTATATTATGTAATACAATAATTTATGTCGTTAGCTTAAACGGCTTCCCTTAATAGACTAAGAACCCGCCAGTTCCTCACCAATGACCTTACATTCCTCATAGGATATCTCTTATATGAAGAGACGGGTCTCGTAGTGTGCATAATAATCAATGCTTGGTGTTTGGACAATCGACTTTAATATGTCGACACAAATAGGATTGTTATCAATAGCAATCAGCAAAGACATTTCTTTTTTGTTAAGTTAACTATCGAAACTAACAGCACTAATGTTATCTGATGGGTTTGTTGTTGTTGTTGTTGTTGTTGTTGTTGTTGTTATCTAACCAGTTGCATTTGAGCTTTCGGACATGGTGAAGCTCTATCCCCTCTCTCTCAAAAACAAAAGAGGGGACAAAGTTCACCATCTCCGAGCCTGATGTGTTTGTAAGAAGAACATTGTCTAAGCGACAATCGAATTCAATATGTCAACTTCATTAATGAAATATACCCACAAAAGCTCATAATAGACCTCTTAAAAGCAACACATAGGAACAATGGGTACTAAGATCAAATACCGGATGTCAGAGAATCATTATAATGGCCGAGAACAAACCAATACAGAAAATTATTTTGACATGTGACCAACATCTCAGATAAAGTCAAAAATAGACGGAAAAACTGATGAATTTGACATCTCCTAAATTGTTAAAAGGAAAGTAATTCATCACGACTTTGGTTTCGGATGTCTATCTGTTCATTTGACTCGGGCAATTTTTCATCTGAAGGAATTTTACAACGACAATTGTATGAGTGAATCTTACATTTCTTTCAAACATTACATTTTTAAAATTGTGAATTGTGATGCGCTTTATATGACACCCAAATAATATACGAACTCATACTGTTTATTGTCGGATTTCTTAAACTTCTGGGGGACTAAAGTTTAATGAACTTTAATGATTTTAAATTGATTTGAATATATGCACGCTCATTTAACATGGACCATGTGTCAGATACAACATTACAGTACACTTGTGGCTGTTGAAATACCATACACTTACAACATGGTTTATTTTGTTTACAATATTTTAAAAAATCGTTTTGGGTCAATGGAACAAAAATTACGTGACCCGGCAGTGGTTTACATATGTAAAAAAAAGAAACCAAGTCCAGGTAGAGTTTTATAAGTGAGGGGAAGAATAAAATAACACGCCGGAAGTTTCGATTAGAAGAACTATACCATTGGCATTTGGCATTGTTTTTACTTTGAAAGCTCACTTCAAGACTAACAAAATAGACTTACAAGTACAGATGACGATTTCTGTCAATGCATATTTTATAACATCATGGATGAGAGAGTGTCTTGTAAATAACATATTCTAAATATAGAAGATAACGAAAAAGAAAATCATATCACAGAATGTGACTGCAGCTGATTGTCACAAGGATTTATTATGCTTAAACTCAAATTGGCGCCTTTATATAACCATTTTGAATAAACGTTTCCCACGGGAAAATTTACATAGGAGGAATACAGCAAATGTCCGAGCGGGAACTAATCTCATGCCATGTGCTATCTTTGTTCGTTTTCCATACATCGATAGTTTTTGTAAGGCATCAGAAAATGTCCGTTAATATCTCCGATAACTGGGGTCATGATTTTTATATGTCAAAGCTAACACAAAGAAAAGCATGATAAGAACTTGATATATGAATACGTTGTCACATTCCCTGTGTAAATTGCTATTATTGCCCCATTGCACGTAGCCATTGCGTATATTCCGTAGGAGAAGTTTGTTTTATTTTTTTATTTTTTTTATTTTTTTTTTAAATTATTTCAACTTGCGTTCAATTTGGTTGATAATCATATTCAGATGTATAAGGAAACATTATTTTATATGTTGTGAAGTGTCTAAATACTCGGACGAAACATTAATGCATTAACGTTTGAAGACACACATGCACACGTTTATCTTTGATATATTTCAAATGGTAAAAAAAAAACATATAACACTTACTTATAGACTAGTCTTACTATTTCAAAAGATTTTATGACATGAGTGTTTAATATAGATGTATTAACTGGAATCTGTTCATCGATGAGTTAAGACTGACAGATGCTAGTGTGTACGAGTACCAGATCATCTCTTAAATGAAGCATCTATATCAACAAACATCAATAGTAGCATGGGAGACAATTCACTCTCTTGAATTACTAGTTTCATCTAGCATCTTCAGGTAATTGAGATGCCATGGATATTTTTGCTCGTGTTAAAGGATTGCTCAAAAAATCTCTGCCATAACTAGGATTAAAGCATTATACTCGACTTGCAAAATACTAATTATGTCATCATTGAGTTATAACTTGAGATTCTTATGAGAATATATCGATGTCAAGTTGTTGAAAGAATGATGAATAATATATAACATGAGGTTAGGGAATTCGGTTTTTAACGTTTGGAAAAGTCACGTTCACGATAGGGTCAAAAATCATATGATAATTATGAGACTAGGCCAAATTGATGATTGAACCAAGAGAAAATTAGGAATGATATCACTGATAATATTTCATAACATGTTTGAGGAGTTAACATCACTATTTTTTGTACGAATGCCGTAGTGCTTTCAACAGGCGGAGCTTTTTTAATGAATGACATTACCTTTGCCTTTACAACAATTGTTACACGCCTTTAAGGAAGATAAGTTGTAATAAAATGTCTTCTAAAACAGTTATTTAAATATAATAGAGCACTGTTTTTTTTCAAGGGAATCAAGAAATAGATAATTTTCAATGTATAAATATAAAGCACAAACGACAAAGAGAAATAAAACAAGGAAGCTACAACAAATCCAAACACATATGCCTTAAATGCGGCAGGAACTACCACTACCCAATTTATTATACAGCCACAGCAAATTTGACTGTTTGTCCACATTGAAATACAAAATTGTACGAATGCAGTATGTATGTGAGGGGGTAGGGAGGCCATGGGCGCTTGTGTGAAGTTTCACCGAACCTAGGCTTCCCACCCCCCTGAGTGAATGATCAAGCTGTGTAATGAGCTACTATTTAGTCCGAATAACATTGTATTTTTGTTGTACATAGACATATTTATGCGTTTGTCCCCATAAACATTTTGCAAGTTGTTGTTATTCTTCTAAAAGATATGAACTACATTCAACCACAACCTTTTTGAAGGAAGTTTTAAGATGTTTTGTAAGGGGGTAAAAACAGATATCCGGGCGTTATCATAGACACTCATACATAGTTACAAAATGCAACACACTTACCGAAAGAAGATCATACATCATCAAAACATCAACGTGCATCCAGTGCAAAATTCAAACTTATGTTCTCTTCATGCCCTTGGGGTACAGTAAAGTTGTCCTCCTCCAAGTTCAGCTCAAATTATCGATTTAAGGTTCACTACACACGAGGGCACTAATAAACACAGACATCAGTCACTATTAATGGATATGGCTCTCGTAACAGTGTCCGTTATTATGTTTTGCAATCTCATTAAGTACCATACTTGTTGAATGTCCTTGACACTGTTTAATGGTTGAATTGATATAATACCTTGGCAGATAATAAAAATGATAGCATGAATTGTATATGTTTCAATAGTTTTCCTCCTGATTGATTGATGTTGTCTTTCTTAAGCTTTAAATCTTTGTCTTTCTCAATGCATTTTCAATCTATAAGTACTATTCGTTTCAATATTTCTCCTACATCCACCATATATTTGATCACACGTCGCATTTAGAGCTTCGTTTTTCTTCGAGTGGAAAGCGCAAAAACAGATAGTATTGCGTTTACATGAGACGTATGTTCAAATATTTATGTAAGATGTAAGTGAAATATTGCGCACATGTTCCAATATCTCTATAGTTTGTCGCAAAGGTGCATGAAGGTTTTGATACTAAAAATTACTTAAACTTAAGATGAATAAGATTTACAAAATTGTTTACTTCTTTCACATAACTTCATGTTACCCAGTGTTTAACTTTTAACGAAACGCATACAATTTCAATGCTTATTATTTTTCATTTTTTAACTGAGTGGAAAATAACTCTACACGAATTGAACTGAACTAAATTTATATTCCATCAATTGTAATTCAAACGAGCTAAAGGGAAACAAGTCTATAATATATTAACAAGGGAGCGGACCCAACTAAAATATCTTTCTAACTTGTACACATTATTCAAATTTACTGATTTAACTGCACTGATTTGCGTATTTATGTACACTTAACCTTTGCGTGCGTTCAACAACAAACTGTTATCCTAACACTAAATCTTGTCAACGTCAATTTTATGACTGTCTGTGGAATTGCAATGTTTATGAACCCGACACAAAAAATTGTTTGCATAACTCGCGTAATGCGTGGAGTGTGTTTTTGCTATTTGTATCTTCCTGAAATATCTGGCATATTTGATGAATCAAACGATACGTTACCTTCAGCATTTCACTGCACTAATTTGAAGTGTATTATCCAGGAATTCAGGCAATGGGAACTTTATGGTCGATGAGACGGTGAATAATGCTTCACCTTTTACAAATGTTGATGTTGGGCCCGGATCGCTAGATTCCTCTCGGTCCATGGATGAGCTGAGATTGTTAAGTTAATGGTAATTCGGTGTGCTTCTAACGATATTAACCTCAACTGTCAATGTAGTTTACCTATGTGCACTTAAGGAGTAGTTATCATTAGTTGCGCTGTTTGAGAACTTTCACCTTTTTGTGTCTTCCACTGAACCCTCTATCACTTTAACTCTACCACTCAGCGTCGTCAAGGTTGAGACAAGCCAGCTTAGAATAAAAACGAGATTAAAATTACATGATTCTAAGAAGAAATTATTTTCGAGTCTGATTCAGATTAATTTAAAACGCCATAATAATAGGGGGAAATGAGGGGTTTCTCTGCACCCCCATCCCCTGATTCAACCGGACTTTATTTTCTATTGATCCTTAGGGTATATAGACACACAATTTTGCCTTTGCAAAAAAGTCAACCTGAACAAACTGACCACTAGGGCTGACCAATGGTAAAAAAAACAACATGCTCAGAATTGGTCGACACTGGTTGCAAATGAAAGATGTTGCCAAGACAATTACAAATATATCTTTTTTTTACTCTACGACCATTAGTTCTCGAGATATGAGGTCAAGCGTGACCGTGACATCATCGGGTCACTATCTCGCCACTAATATGGTCAAAAATTCAAATTGTCGTATCTTAGTCAGCACCTCTAAATCTTTGCCTCGGCACGTATAAATCGGATGAAAAAAATAGTCACTTTAGGTCACCTTTTCGTGTAAAAAATGGCTTTTTAATTAGGTGATTAGCGCATATTGTAATATATAGTAAAAAAAAAAGCCTTTTGGTTCTGCAGGCAATTCCCGTGCCTTATTTATAAGCATTTATTTCAACTTAATATTTTTGCTTATTTAGAGTGTAAACTATTGATGAATTAAAGTCACCAAAATATGAATCGTCAAGTGAGTTTATGGTATTAAATAACTGCCTTTTTTGAAGAAACAGTCATTTGCATAATCCCTGCATGAATCAATAAACTATAAATTCTTTGGAAAAATATGTTTTTGGGTTCGTTAAAGTGTTTTCTAACAATATATTGCAAACAATAACATTTTGTATTGTAATATGATTCGTTCAGTGTACATGAAAAATAGTACTCACTCATGAAATGGTGTATTTTAACAAATAAACCACTGGCCATGGCCTCTGTACAAATCAAGAAGTCTAGTATTCAAATGCCGCTATTTGGATTTTTTTTTTGATGAAAAATAGTTTGTGACAATATATGATATTTAATAATATAGATACGAAAAACACATTATCAATTATACCAGCCACTGAAAACAAAAGACTTGTGTTTACTTGTCTTTGTTTACGTCTACCTGCCTGCATACCTCTTTTATTGCTTTTCAAATTTTTTTTCCGACCGTCTTTCGATCAAGTCCTAAAAATGGCAATCGAGACAGCAAAGATTCTAAGATTCTAAAACTGTCTGTACTTATATCTTAAAGAATTCTTCTCGTATAATGAATAGGAGGATCACCGGCTGAATAACACACATTGTTTAAATCTGAACAGTTTCTTAGAACATTGGTGTCAGTGTTGTTAAACAAGTGTCTGTTTTGACATGACGGGCTATGTTTTTTGCAAGAGGGCCTAAAATGTTGGAAATAGCGACTGTGAGGTTGACAAAGTCCATACTTATCTTTGAATTTGAAGATATCTGTTTAATGGTTATATAAAATGTGCTCAAATTTTCACTTTGGTAACATTGAAATACTACGTCAAAGTGCATACTTGTTTTCTCAACATCTAAATGGATGTTCATTTTCTTATTTCTGTTTTCATACAACATTATATTCGGGAAATCGTTTTAAATAAATGCCAATTTGTTTTTGCATGTTATATTGTGTTATGCGCACTGTATAATTCTGAAAGTGCACTTAAGACCGACGCGCATATTCACTATTATTTTGACACATTTACTCGACTTTTTCATCTTTTTGTGAGATTTAGAAACATTAAATTATTATGTTTGTTTTGGCCAGCGTGTTGACGTTTGATATTTTTCCATTCGATTCTACAATTTATATTTCTGATATCCTTAACAAGTTCACTGACAAATAAAAACCTCTTCTTATCTGAATATTTCTCATTATGTTTGAGTATTTGATACAAGTATGACAGACAGCTTTCATTCAAATTAATGTCAAGTATCAGAGATCTTCAAATGTCAATCAATATCAATGAGGTTGACGAAGTTTGCATTTCATTTCTTAATCGAAGGCCATCCATTAATTCATCGCTTTGTGAGCATAGAGGAATCATTTAACGGAAAATCAACACCTATGTGGCATTACTTTTGTTGATGATGTCATTTTAGGCCGAATTCTTTGTGGTTTGTTTTTTAGGGTAACAGCACGGTTACATTTTAGTCACGCGTAACCTATAAAACGAGGAAAGCGACAACATGACAGAAATGGGTAGATTCACATGACAGAAATGGGTAGATTCATACAGTTGCTTTCTTAGAACTCTTGATTTCATTTTGGATAAACAACAAGGACTAGAGTACACAGATTTGTTTGAAGTATAAAAGCTACATGAGTTCATGAATATATATAATATTCATACATTTTTTAAATCATATTAATAATCTTTTACTTTTTACTAATAGCAATAAACTATGAAATAAACACTTATTACTCGATGTGATCCAAATACAATACACAGACTGAAATAATGAATGGGGCCGATTTTGTTTAATACTTTAATGCGAAAAAAATAATTACTAATTGTGTTAACACTTTTCACAATAATTTCATATCAACATCAAAATCTCAAAACAGACCAGAAAATAGATCATGAACGACATCCAAACTGTGCTTAGTTAATGTTAAAGCTAAATTCTATTAAATTATGATTTCTTTTTTTCGGCTTTTTTCGTTTACGTTCATTAGATATTAAAGGACACGTTAATGATAATTAAGTCTTGAATATAGTCCACTTAACATCCACTTATCTTGTCAGACATTGAAGGCTGTATAACAAGATACTGTCGGATAACATTAACAAGATTCATTTCATACGGGAACCAGTCCAGTCAGCACTAATATAATAAATTAGCTTGTCGCATTATAAACAATTGTATTTTCGAAAGACTTAATCCAGAAATTATTTGAAGGGGATACCACTGCGCTATAAGACGTCCAAGGTCCGCAACCCATATCCCCGTCAAAACTAGATCTATTCCCTTCATGAAAGTCTTTCATTATTTCCGTTTGATTTTTCTATGTTTTTCAACATAAATGTATAGTAGATGATATTCAACACCATCAAAAACTTACAAAAATGTGAATTTTGCATACAATCTGTAAAATTTATACACCAACGATCTAACTGAACCAAAGTGGCACTTTTTAAATGGCACATTCTTTAATAGTGTTATGCCGCTCTATAATATGTAAGGCGGCTTATGTCTGTGGGACCGTGCCTGAGTTTCAATAATTCCATGTGTAATATCATTTAGTGATCTCGTATAATTTTGATCTCGATCTCGGAGACAGGGGACAGAAAGAGGTTTGGTAGAGAGACAACAATCGACTAAGGAATGTAGGGTAAAGAGATAAAGAGTGATAAAGGATAGACCGAAGCGATGTCTGAATAAGCGTTCACTTCAGACCTATTACATTATCTGTGTCTGTGACGGTGAAAAGCAAGTCTTATCCGCAGTGTCCTCACTCTCTTATCTTAAAAGGCTTTAACCCACATTTCTTCAACTAACAATGACCAACTGATTCAAAATCAGACATCCGGACACTTGTGTTCGAGTGAGTGCCTTCACATTATATAAAACTTTAAGTGTGAGTAAAGCTGGGACATTGTTGTGAAAAGTAGACAACACATTGGATAACTGGAAAATCAAAGGAGCAAGACATAGTTAAAGATCGTTATTTTGTATTTAACTGACATACATGAATATTCATGATGAAGTGAAAACATAACTATGTTTCCTTTGTATCGTTGTCACGTATTTATTTAAAAGTTACAAAGATGTAAGTAAATTTCAACATAGTTTTATGGATATTTAGTATACAAAACAATGTCTATTGGATGGACAATAGTAGACGTTTTAAAATACGATAGATTGGTATTCTAATTAGTTTAACCTCATAACTTCTATACTTCTTCAATGTGGATAATTAGACTGCAAGTGAATATAATTCAGATATACGGGTAATCAGTTCGACTTTAAGGTTGTTGATAACTCATTGAAGGCAGTCGTTGGGTTATGTATATTTCAAAACAAAAATAAGATGAGAAATACTAGTATGAATTGGAAATCATACATAGGTTTGCTTATTGTATTATAGCCTTACTACTTTCTCCCATATAAAAGCTGGTTTGATGAATCGGAGATTCATCGTCTATAAAATGTACAGTATAAAAAGCAGCCATACTTACTTTCTTGTTTCTTTGCTTTAAATACAACGTATATTTATTTTGTTAGGATCATAGACATATCTGAAAAGTTGACAACGTACTCTTCTTGGATCGTTTATAATATATTATAAGGGCATTCTTTATTTGAATTATCAAGGGCCAACTGCACTGTAAGACTTGAATTTAAACAAACCAAATTTAAAGACAGTATGATGCTTTTTATGTCCTGGACATCCATACACAAAGTTATGCAACCACCTCCAAACCAAATCTTACCTTTATAATCCTCATAATTAGATTAAAAATATGTGTGTTTATTTATTCATTTATATACACTTACATTAAAAACCTAGACCTATATACATACCTAGGAGTGTCGAAGTCGGTCAACCTCTTCATGATCATTCGATGGTCTCGATTTTATGAAAAAACTCGAGTCAATTTTCAAACACCCG
>JAUUEB010136462.1:0-14613 GCA_032362205.1 Clione limacina
TTCGTCTTCTCTTTAGCTATTTTAGAGGAAATCGGGTGACGCCGATGTGACGAAGTCGCTAGTCATTAATATAATGCATTCCCTGCCCAGCAATATTAACAATCTACCACATCTGCAACAGTCCACAACTAGACCCAGGTATACGTGCATAATATACTCAGACACAGGTATACGCTCTTAGCATCCTTTCAAGTCTGGTAGGCGTCGGACAAGATAACGAAATCTACATTAAGTGATTTTGCTAAAGAAGAGATATCATGGAATAGTACACATCGTAAATCCAACAAATCACCATACGTACGTCTTTCATGGCATTTCCAATTAAACAGGTTCAAACAAAATCAGTTTTAATTCTTCTAATGAAAACAAAAAGCTGAT
This sequence comes from Clione limacina, assembly GCA_032362205.1. Lineage (NCBI taxonomy): Eukaryota > Metazoa > Mollusca > Gastropoda > Pteropoda > Clionidae > Clione > Clione limacina. The sequence continues at coordinate 379 of JAUUEB010136462.1, forward strand.
TCTAAAACTGCCGCGTCATGCAATAAAAAACGCTCTTTTCTCAATCTTATTATTTCGTCATTTTAATCAAATGCAAGAACAATCATTCATTCCTAGCAAGGTGGGCAATCATAGTAATCAATTGTTTTACAGTTTTGCTCACGGCAAAGCTTTTTTTTAATCTTTTCTTCTGCTATTTCAAACAAAAATAACTTCAAAAGTCAAACGGTGGTAGAAGTCATAGTACGTTGGCGTTACACAAAGATCTTTGAATATATTTTTCAGTGCATGATGTTAGTGTATCTATGTACATATGGCATTAAAGTTATCGCCCAGCTCTATGAACATAACACCCACCAAAATATATTGTCCCAGTAAACAAAAAATATCTGAATGAGTTATAAGTGACATTGAGAACTACAATTTTATACTGCCTACCGTACGTTGTACTCGCTTCATTTGACAGCAGGAAGTAAAGACGAAAATGACAATAAATGAAAGCCTATACTCAATCTATTTTGGAGAAAATTGGACTTGTATTCAAAATATATATATAATGCTTTCTTGTCTCTGAGATAATGATGTGTTCATAAGATTAGATGGGACCAATGGTGTAACGAGGAGAAGGATAAAGGGAGAGAAGCTTTGCAATCCTTTTAGCATTCATCTATATGTGTACATGTATATGCTTAGACTATTTTGCAAAACTGTTTTTGTTACTTTCACAACAAGCGCAATGATGGTATCCTTTCTGGTATGCAAAACTATATGTTTATATTGCATACATAAATGCAATTATATCAACACTTTTTTGAATGAATTTGTCCAAATAAATAGATTAATGCGACTAAAGTAAGTTCATACGCAAAAACCTAACACCAGAATGATGATCAGTTGTGTATACAGAAAACTAATATTTAGATTTAAGACGAGAACAGAAGCAGTCAACAACGACAGGAAAACACAGTGATTGGAAAACAGTAGATGAAGAGCACTCGACTAGGCTGGCTGATTAACAGACATTATATGTAATCATAATCGAAGAGAATAAATCCGCAAGAGCAAACATACATTTAAAAAAAGGCAGAAAAGATTTAAATCTGTTTCTGCTTTGTATTTATCATGCAGAGCGTTATTTAATACGGTCGTGTTTTTGTATGAAAATAACACACGCGTTTTCATTTAGTTTCACCTCAGTTTGAATCGGTATCTTTTATATATTTGAAAAAAGACCGAACAAGGAAAAGAAAAACGTAAGGGTACAGAAAGGTACTTTTTAAAAAGTCATAATTTTAAAACCAAAGTATTAAAATATCGGAATATTGCTTTTCCCCAGTACATTTTTCACAAAGCTATTTTGATCAACATCCCAGCACAGTTTTATTTGATATACCTTACACACTTAAACAATCTAGAGCGGTTTTAAATTATTTAAATAGTTATCACATCAACAGCTTATTTGACTATGACAAATCCTTAAGTTCGAAGAATTTTCTAATGCCTCATAAACATGCTACTATCTTTTTGTTAGCTTTATGACTACTTAAAGACGCTAGAAAAAGAAGATGTTACACTTTGATTCGAATAAAAGAAGGCTTCTTGAAACTTTCACTCACCTTATTTAATTCTTCTTTTATTTATTTACCTAGCAACATTTTTTATCGCAGAAATTTTAAGACTCATCATTCAGATTTATTTTACTTAACATACAATATACTCGGATATAAAGTATAATCAAAGGATAAAATGTCCTGTGACGTTCCAAATTAAAGCATTAATTTCTACATACTCTTATTATCAAAGAACAAACTAATTATTAATCACCAAATCAAGCTTTACGGACTATAAAAATGCTTTAATTATATACGGTTATTCGTCTTATTTTATTTTGATGACTTTTGATTTTAAAAAGAAAAACAACTAAACCCTGCTTTAGATGTCACGAAGTTCATTGAAGGAAATGTTATGCTACACTCAATTTTGGTAATAAACGAAACACACCTTGATCTTCTGTAGGTCAAAGGTAGCTCTGTTAAAGTTATCAAAGGAAATTGCAGCGAGAATTCTTTGTTTATCGCCAAGAAATTGCAAAATATCCCATTGGGTGGCAGCCTGGGTGGTTATGTATTACTCTTATTCAGACATACACAGTTTTTTATCGACGGTTAATGGCATATTTGATTGTCAAGGGCAATTAACGCATATTTATGTACTTCCTCGACATAAAATACGAGCGGGCTGTACGTTTCGTTATATTAGCTTTAAAATAAGAGAGTGCACTCGATGATCCCGCGATTCAAATATCAGATGTTATTTTGACATACAACAGAACAGCAGTCATTGAACCACTGTGCAGATGATATCGTGTCGATAATGCCAAATTCACAACAGTAGGGTCGATAACTTTAAATTGTTTGAAGATTTATCATTGATTATCTTATATTTCTATTTCTCTCTATAACACTGTATTTCGTATTTATTTCTTCAATTTCCTTTGAAATAATTAAGCATAAAAAAGTAGAAAAATATCGGAGATCCTTTTTAAATATGAGTGGGTGATGAAAGAGGAGAAAGTCGTTAACATGGAATGGAACGAACTATTATAACTAGGAACTTGAAGTACTCAGATGGAGTACACATTCGACATTGTATAAAATAAAATAGTTTTTCGCTTAACCATATCAGCATTCTTAAATGCTTAATAACATATTATAACTTTATCAAAACAAAATTACTTTTGGATTGCAATCAATAACATGGAAACCCGATCAAAACCAAAGTGCAACTCGAACAGATTCCGGAAAAGATGACACAGTGCAACACGTTTGTCATTTCACGAATCGCGTTGTTGAATCTCCACTGCCGTTTTTTGAATAGTGCACACCATATAAAATGCACTTCAGTACGACTACAGTCGCACCAGTGCGCAATTATGTCTTGAAAGGAAGGAAAAGTACTAACGCCATAGTGGAAGACAATTATGCGTACCGAAATAATAATAAGAATAGAGAAAATACGTTAACATATCTATTATGAAATGGAATACTAACACATGTAACTTGATTTGGATAGGAATTTTTCTCCTGTCAAATTACACCATTGTAACACACTGCACGTCTATTATTTTCCCTTTTTTAGTTATTTTCTTCACAGACAGACATACATACAGACAAACACTGGCGTCACGTGAATAACTATCGAGTTCAAAGTTACTGCTTTTCTGATTATTTATCTTCTACAACATGTGTCAAAGACATTGACACAGTGGAGATTCTGCAACTCAAATTATTTCAAATCACGCTGATCTACAAACCTAAGACTCACGATCATATCTTCCAAATATATCCCATATCTCACATTTTAGATATCACGTGTGTACAATCGTTACCTTCTATGAATGTTGTTTTTGTTATCCAATAACAGATTTCATGATTTAAGTTTTGTGGACTTTCTTTTATGTCTTAAAATGAGTCGGATTGACAACAGCTTTACGTTGTACTCCTTTCTGTATGTATGCTATTGCAAATAAGAGTGTAGAAGAAAACAATGCCCTGGGGTTATTGAGAGGGCAAATCAATGGGATCGATTTGTTGGCAAAATGACAAAATACCGACCCCCGTCATCGTGTGATCGGAGTTAATTTGTAATATCAATGAGCACGTAGATTGTTTATGTACCGAGCCATTGCCAACTGCAAGAGTTGTCAGAGGCACAAAAAGAGATTACTTGGAGGCAAGAACCATTCTAACATGGCATCCTCCAACATGGCAGATGTTTAAATGACTTATAATCGTGTTATTAAATTAAAAATTAAAAATAAGAATTTACAAATTTAAAAAAAATGCATTTGAAAGGAAGAAAGGAAATGATATAAAAGGGTTTTAATTGAAGTCGCACGATTTTCTTCGTATACTTCATTCATTGAAAAATATGTTTATCCTGAGAACTGAAAACAATATAATAACATAATAATAAATTATGTTGTTGCTTTATGTCACAGCACTCACTCAAAACCTTGTGTAAAAGCTCGAGGTCTTTATATCATGCTTAGCATTTGAGAGAGGCTAAGAGGAGACGATAGGGAATGAAATAACAATTATGATTATAGCTGTGCATATGCCAATAATATTGGAGTGTAGAGAAGACTATTAGGGGACTTTCTACACGCTTTAAAGACGTAAAGCCTCCTATAAAACGACATTGACACAAGATGCAATATATTCAGTGGTCTCGTTTCCTAAAGAAACAAGCCATGGTGAGAAGATATGTGTTTCGCCCTTAAATGACTGCTTATGGTTTTTTTAAATATTGAAAGCTTGTAAAGAAAGAAAACGGCTAAAAAAGAAGGTATATCCTCAACGTGTAGAAATGAATCTTCCGATTGAGAGCGTTTCTTTCGGTGCATTATAATTTGTTTGAATGCAACTCATCTTGATTTATAGGTAGACTCCAGAGTTTCAAGAGTTGAGCTGGTTTGTTTCCTTAGGTCGATCATCAACAGGCGTAAAGAACAGTCCTTGAAACTCAAGAGTCCCTCTATGAATCAAAGTGAGTTGTATTCAAACAAAGTATACCATATCGTAGAAGCACCCTTAACCGTATGATTTATGTCTTCAAGTAGCTCGCTCTCAACGGGCACTCTCGAGTAAAGTGATCGACATTGACATCAGGGTCAAATAGGTTGTTGCAACTAGAGACAGACTGTAGGAAAAATCCTTGAAAATCGAGGTGGTTGTATTAAAAAAAAGTATATATTTAACATAGGAAATGAAAACTTCCAAGGATTATGAAAAGAACAGCGAAAACAGATTATATATATGCATTTGAAGTAGGATCCTTACTGGTGTAAGTATTTGTCTTTGGTTCTCAATGTAGTTCCTATATATTTTTTGTTTTAAATTGTTAATTTGATTGCTTTGTTATGCTCTTATGTAGAACCTATGTACCTGAGTTAATATATTTTTGAAATCATCGATAAAAAACTATTATGTGTCTTAAGCATTATAGATATCGCCAAGCTTCATCAAAATCGCATCCATCAAGAATTATATTGCCCCAGGAAACAATTGGTTAATGCTCAATGTTTTGTGAGAAAATTTAAAATGAATAGATGTAATCATAATCAAAGAGAATCAATCTTACTGAGCAAAAATACCTTTAGCATTACACAAAAAGCTTTAACTCGGATACTACTTTGTATTCATCATATAAAGCGTCGTTTTAAATACAAACGTGACATGATACTTTAAATTATAGAACTGTCATATGTGAAACATATTTAATTGCACCTACTTTGTGTTGAAATTCCTCACTATTATGTGTTTTGATTTAGTTTAACATCAGTTTAAAATAGATTGGCTTATCGATTTGAAACTAATGGTCTAGAAAGAAGGCCGACAAGAAAGGAAAGAAAAACGTAGGACGTTACAGAAATGTACTTTTATACAAGTTTTTAAAATATATTTAAAAAAACATATTGAAAGATCTCATTATTTATCATTTGAATGCCGTAACACACATTTTTCAGAACTCTTTTCACAGGCTAAAATGATTGTTTACTTTAAAATGCTAGAATGTACGCCGAACAAAGAAAAGCATTTTGGAGCTTCAAATCAGTTATTTTTAATCTCTCCTAATAAATTAATCTTCATTTTTATCTAACACTCCTTCAGATTGCAGACATTTAAAGACGTTTCATTCTGATCCAGAAATATTTTATTTAACTCACAATCGACTAGGACTATAACAGATAATAAAAGGAAAATTTATTCTCATTGGCGGTTAAAATCAAAGCCTTGCTTTTTTGACTCATCTCTTTTGATTGAAAGGAAAGACACGTAACCCTGTTTTTAATGTCATGGAGTCAATGAAACAAAATGTATTCAACTCTCAATGTAAATAACAAACGACACAAAGCTTTTCTGTTGTACTCCTTTCTGTATGCATGCTATTGCAAATAAGACGGTAGAAGAAAATAGTTCGCCGGGGTTATTGAGAGGGCAAATTAATGGGGTCGATTCGTTGGCATGCAAATTAACAAAATACCGACCCCGTCACCGTGAGACCATAGTTAATTGGTAAATTAAAAAGGTAGCTCTGCTTTGGTTATCAAATTTAATTACATAGTGGATTCTTTTTTTATCGCCAAGGAGGCACAATATATTCCATTGGGTGGCTAACTTGGCGGTAATTTAATACTCTGAATCAGACATTCACAGTTTATTATCAATGGGAAATCGCATATTTGATCGTCAAGGGCAATTAACGTATGTTTATGTACTCGACACATGTTAACAAGAGTTACCTGTCGATGCAACATAGTACTGGGCTGTGCGTTCCCGTACTATAAACTTGAAAATGAGTGAGTACAATCGATGCTCCCGCGATCGCAATCTCACATTATATGACTCTATATTTGGCATGGAAAGAATAAGACGAGAACGATTTTAAATAACGTAAGTGATTAAAGATAATAACCCGCAAACACGGAATGGAAACAACTGTAACAAAATGTGAATAATTATATAGAGCATTGGGTTGTTTTTGAATTTATTTACATTCTATTGATTTGTCCAATTAAGTCATATTAACACATTAATATCATTACACTTGCAGACAAAAAGCATTCTCTATACTTGTTATATTTCCCCCCAAATAAATTGAGCACAAGTCCTCATTTTTTGTCATTAACGTCATTAATGATGTATATCGCAATTTTTTCACGAAATTTTGACAGCTAAATCAAAAATATCAAATTTTCAAAATATCTGGCTCAGATCTTAACTGTTTACTGGGAAAATATCTTTATTGGTTGTTGCGATTTAAATGGAGCTGGGCAATAATAGTGATTTTCCAAATGTTTTACAAGTTCTTTCGACTCAGGTACATAGGTTGAGCATAAGAGCATAACAAAACAATCAAAGAACAAGCAAAAGCAAAAGCATACAATAACAAATTGAGAAAAATTACGAAAATATTATTTTCCCTGAACCTGCATTACATAACCACAGCATTGGGAACAACTTCTCTTTGGATGGCATATGTTTCATCAATCTGGTCCAGTGAAAACTGATGTACTATGTGTCTATCAATTGAATCAACAACAATATACGTTGAATTGTAGGATTGTTTGCTTACTTGCTTACTTATTTGCTACACAATTTTCTCAAAAGTACGAAAGATTATGTCTGTAGCTCTAAAAACCTGCTTTGAATAAACATGTACAACTTACAAAGCCAGTTAAAAAGAATAATACATAATTTGAAAACGTATAAGTAGATAATGATCACTCATGTCATATTAAAACTCAGGTGCTTAATGAACCTTTGACATTATCATTATGTGAATGCGTAGTGCATCTTTCAGTCTCACCAGCCTATATAAATCAAACCTTTTTTTATATTTCTAGATCCTTTTTCATATGTGATCCTTATCTAGGTTTGCTTTCAAGGAGTTCTTTCTTAGAAGGAATAATGTGTTGACATAACATTTTCCATTGTGCATTGCTGTCTTGAACACATTACATAAGACAGTCAACACAAAGTTTTTTTGAAGTTGTACAGAGAAGGCTATCCTGGGATATTATGTTCTTATGTGTTATCAAATTCATTCTTAAAGACATATTTCAGGCCTTCTCTGTTTACTTGTGCAATATAATTCTTGGATGTTATCGAAACTGGGCGATAACTTCTCTTTCATAGACACATATTTATTTGAAATAGGTCTATGGAGGGCTAAACTCAGGCATATATACATAACACAACTATACGTATAATGTATTTATTTATTACAAACATATCCTTCTTGGGTTTTCAGATCAAGTACTTCGTACTTCATTTGTGCTCCTAGTTACTTGTATGTATTAATTGATTTAACCTTTTTATTGAATGTTTGATGTCCTTTTTTCTAAATGTACAGTGAGGTTTGGTTTTTGAGTTTTGGTCAAATGGTAATATAGTTTGGAACACGTGACTTTACAAAAGAGCCTTAGACCCGATTGTGTCTTACCAACTATTAAACCACTTTTGAGTTGGTTACTTTACGTTTCAAATTAGTCATTGCACAACTCAGTACATTATGGTCACAAATACAGTAAAAAAAACAAAGGTATTTGAAATGAAAGCTATGGAAACGATGTACAGCTGCAATAATAGCTAAAATAATATCTACAACAAACAAAACTCGATTAACAACGGGGAAATTGTTCATGTGTTATCCCCTTTCTATGTTACGTGTGTTAATATAATGATATAGCTACCTTTTTACACAGGTAAACATTAGACGAATTAATAAACCTATAGGAACGTTTTCAAAGAACAAGGATACATGAAAAGCACACATAAGTATCAAACTACAAGCAACCCAGACATCACAGGTTGTATTGACCTTGTTTTACGCACACACCCTTATCAATAATTCACCTATAAAGCTGCTAATACCACTGCGACATTTAAGATTCCTTTATTATTGAAAATGTAATGAACGCACACCATCTAATGTTGGATTGTTTCCTTAAAATATGAGACAACTGAACATAATTCATCTTGTGTTAATGTTGTTTTATGAGGCTAGACGTCTTTCAAGAGTATAGATAATTCCGTTCTCATCTCTTTATACTGCGCATATTATGAAGGCTCAGATTTCATTTACGCGCGTGGTATATATCATTACATAGTTGATTTTAAAATCTTTTACTTTCTTCTTTTTAAAATGCCCTTTTACATTTTGTAATAACCATTACTTCAAAATACTGTCTGACATTTCAAAAGTCATTTACTTAAACAGCGCTGGGGCTTTCATGTTTGAATGTTCCTGTTTCGAAGTCTTTGCTACTTTGACAACTCATGCGACATGATTTGTTTCTTAGTCTCACTCTGCATTACATAACCGCAACATTGTGAACAATTATTCTTTGGACGGCATATGTTTAATCAATCTGGTCCAGTAGTAAACTTATATACTATGTATCTATCAATTGAATCAATAAAATATAAGGTTAAGTTGTATGCTAGTTTGCTACACAATTTCCTCAAAAGTCCCTTGATGGATAGGGCTGTAGTTTGAACATATGATTAAAAATATACTAAAGTGTACTTAGAATAATAAAATCATGTCAATGCAACTATTTTAGATATTACGATTTGTTTCCCTATATTTCTGCTGTCAAACAAAAGATATCCTACATCGGTGTTTTGACGTCGCTGCTCGCCGCTTTATCAACAGTAAAGCTGTGCCGACTGTCTCTCAACGCAAGCCGGTATTTGTCCCGTGAATTCTCTTCGTGAATTTTTGTTTTTCAGTAGGTCATTGTTGCCTGTGAAGGAGAGTTATTTTTATATTTTCTTTTTCGCTCAAGTACCTGTATCAACTTCTATCACATTATGTAATAATATGTGCATGTTAATTAGTTTTCTTTTGTTTTTATCTTTTCTACTTAATCTCAGTTATTAATTCTTTTGGTAGTAAGCAGGGAAGGATTTTAAAATGCCAAGAGAGATATATTGAGGCTAAAAAAACGATGTTTTTTTAAGTTATTGATCTTTTCTAAAGGGTGAAAGAAAGCATGAACGTATTTAGTTTTTTCAAATGGCAAAGCGCTTATACAAATTTCGTCTGGTGGGGATAATTGGCGCAAAGCGTATTTACTGAAGGTTTAAAACGCCTGACGTTCTACAGAGGTGTTATTTTTGTAACAACATTTTAGCATTGACAACCTAATGGGAAAATTCGCCTTTCAATACTTTCTTCTTCTTATGATAGTTTTGCATGTTGGTCCTTTTGAAAAAACAATCATGCATTCGAACCTCAGAGGGTTTCTTTTTGTTCTATTTCGTCTTCTTTTGAGCTTATTCTTAGAGGGAGTCGGGTAACGCCGACGTGACAAAGTTGCTAGTGTTAAATATTCATTATATTTTAATTGTTACCATTATAGTTGTGCCTATTTGTACACATATCTGACAAATATCTGGTTTCATCCTGAGTCACTTCATTTACTGATTAAGAACTTTATCAGCATTTTTTCTTTTGGTCCGACTATGAGTAATTTAACGTAATTGAATACATTTCTAGACAGGCAAATTATGACTGAAGTCATCTGATTAAGTTGGGGAACTCTTTTTATAGCTGATCTTTTGTACTACATGAACTAAAAATATGTTATACTGTTGAAAGAAAATAGATCAAAACCCAGTGTATTTTTGTTGTTACAAATGACGTTTTAAAAGGTCGTATGTTTTTTCATAGGTATTATTCAACTTTTACTTCAACACGCTCTATCTTTAATTATTTGATTGTCAACCGAAATTTATCGGTTTATGCATGAAAAACTGTGTTCAAATGGTCAATACGTCATCAGCCTTTGTCAGAAAACTTTGTGCATCTAATACATTTATTTGTTGTCAAGGTTGTTTAAAGTTAGACACTGTCATTTAACCAAATCCTTTTAATTTAACGTGTACAATGCTACGAACAGTGATAAATGGTTTCCGCCTTCAGTTCAAATGAAATTTCTTTTTAAAAATATTGAAAAGTTACAACTTTTATATGTTAAAAAGCTGTAATTCAAATCTAGAATAAGGAAAATATGCTTAACTTATCAGTTTGACGTTGAAGTCATCGTGTCCGACCATCAAAGTGCAATCAAACTCGTAGCAATTCAATTAGTTTGGTAGAAAATAAAGTTTCTCTACTAGCTACGGTCTATAAGTGAAAATTTAGTACTGACCTTAAGAAAGATTTGGCACGCGAGGCAAAAAGAAAAAAAATCCGGTTTTTACTGTTTTGATAAGCCTATGTCATTTTGTATTAAGAAATATTTTATATTAGTCGTAAAATTTGTTCGACAAATACAGGTCACATCTAGTAAGGTCATGAAATAGAAAATGGCAACGGTTAATGAATCTAATATATCCATATATATTTTTAATTGAATAGGCATTAACAATTAAAAATGATATTTTCACTCATGTGAAGATACATTTTTTGACGGTCAAATGTAGTTTATAATTTAAGGTAGTATTATGCTGAAGATATAAGTTCTAAACGGTTATTATCCAGTGTTTTAACTATTTGTCGGTTATGGCCCTGTGCACGTCCATCACTTTTTAATTTTCTGGTTTGAATCATTTTGATTTCCACTTGTCAATATTTTGGTCATATATAAGCAACCGGAAATTACAAACTTTAAAAAAACGTATTAACGTATTCTGTTTGAAGACTGTTGAAATCAACTATATTTTTTGCCAGCGGAACGAGTTCAGTACAATGTTTGTGACGGCATTCAAACAGTCTGTAACAAATATGATCAACCATCATCCCAAAGAAGTTCATCCAGTTGAAAAGCAATACATCCCGAGTAAACATGACAAGTTAGAATCAGCTCCTCATAGTGGCACGAAGTAATATTGCAAATTTGCGTTTTACATTTGAAGGTCGAGGTCGATTAGGACTGAATAAATCTTGTCTAGACACATTTGATACATAACATTTACCAACCATAAGAAATTGAAAACAAGATAATGATATTATGTAATTTGTTGTCCAAGATCTACCATAACATCTCTATTTTCTATTTATCGAACCCGGTTTCAATAATGAAAATGGATGTCAGAATTTTGAAAAAAAATCAATTTAGCTTTGTATTGGAAAGGGCAGCATAATTAATAATTTTTCTTCCGGTCAATATTTGGATACTGAATAAAAATGAATTCATGACATGCAAACTAATTATAACTACCATGACATTTATTTTAACTCAGCCAACTCATTAAACATTACATCCAAAATAACCCCAGTAAACAAATAGAAAGTTTAAATTATGTTTTTGAGAATGAAACAGATAACAAAGAAGAAGACAGAAGCCCAGTATTGTTAGTCTCTAAAACTTCAAAGAAAATTGTTTTATTTGTTGCGTTCAAGAGAGTAACACATTATTTTGATACGGGCGAGCTGAAGTTAGAAAATCAAAGAAACAGTAGAGACATAGGAAAATTGACATTGGATTGTCCAAAATGATTGGAATAGATAAGGGCTGGTAAGACTGAAGCACCGTTGGTGATTATCGGCAAAGTTCATCCTATTATGTCATCTGCCTATGAAAAAAAAGTTATCGCACTGCTTCGTTAGCATCCATTTAGGAAGATATTGCCCTACTGGATAAATATTGTCTGGACGCGATTTTGGAAACATTATATTTTATTTTTTTCCTAGCGTGATTTGGTCATGCTTCATTTGGCAGCCGGGACTAATGACGATTATCACAAAAATGTAGCCATTGATTTGAGAGAACGTATATTGAACATGTATTATGGGGAAATAAAGAAAGTAACCACATTTTTTAGCCCAAAAAATCATCAAAAAAATTGTTATTCTTTCAGTTGTTTTTCTTACGTTGGTATCTATACGAATATACGTTGAATTGTATGCTTGTATGCTTGTATGTTTTTATGTTACGCAATTTCCTCAAGAGTCTCTGAATGGGTTTTGCTGTTCTTAGAACACATGATAACATTTCATACCAAATGTGTATGTAGAATTTTTTTGATGAAAGTGCAACTATTTTGGATGTTATGAATTGTAAACGTTTTCCTTATAAATCCTCAATCAAATAGAAGACCTTTTTCCTTCTCATTGTTACGTCACCTTATCCCGCTCTACCTCACCTCTATATATATGTTTTATTTTGTTTTTATGTTTTCTACGTTAACACTTTTGACAGACATACAGACAGACAGAGAGACAGACAGATAGATTTACAGACAGACAGACGGACAGACAGACAGACAGGCATACAGACAGACAGACATATAGACAGACAGACAGCCAGCCAGCCAGCCAGCCAGCCAGCCAGCCAGCCAGCCAGCCAGACAGACAGACAGACAGACAGACAGAAAGACAGACAGACAGACGGACGGACAGACAGACAGACAGACAGATAGAGGGACATTTAGTTTTTTTTTCAAATTGGGGTATTTTGCGTATATCGCTAATACCAATTGCGCCTGGCTGTTTTATTGTTCCTTCTGTTGGTAGAATACTACAGGTGCGTATTTAGGATTTTCAAACTGTGGGGATATTGGCACGAAGCGCTAATACCGAAGGCGTTAGCGCCTGAGTTTTTATAAGATATTTTGTTAATAGCATTGAAATAAGATTGAGATATTGGGCGTTAGACACTTTATTTTGCTTTAACTTCTTTAAACAGTGGGGGCATATTCGAAAATACAAATATCCATCTATGCTTTAAAAAAATGAAATGCTAGCGCAAAGCGCCTTTCTGCAGAGGTGACATTTTTTAATAACCTTTTCACATTGCCAACCTTAGGGAAAATTGGTCTTTCGATACTTTCCTTTATGTAATTCTTCAAACTGTGGAGGTGTTGGCGCAAAGCGCCATTACTAACGATGTGAATCCCTTGAGTTTTGCAAGAAGGTATCTTTTTAATTACTTTTATGTGTTGAAAACCTTAAAAGGAATTAGTCTTTCTTCTTCTTTTACTTCGTCTTATTTTTATCTAATTCTTAGAGAACGTCAGGTAACGCCGACATGACGAAGTCTCTAGTATCTAATATGTGTTAGCTGTCAATTCTTAAGACATTTTGTTAAGCATTCAAATAAACATATTAGGGATAATAGTAGTGTGTGTCAAAAACAAATAAAGTAACTTCAGAAAATCACAATTTATAATTAATTCGTGACAATCATCATTCAATGTGTCACAAATATCAAAAATTGTATGCTATTCACTGTCAGACAAACTCATGAACACTTGTAACAAAAATGAAGTCATTCTGGTGAACAATTGAGTAGATATGACCTTCTATTTGCCAGATATTAGCAATACAAGGTTTTAAGACACGGCCTTCAAACTTGAGTGAATAAAAGCTTTTCAAAAGAATTGCAGCTCATTCAAATCCGATTAAAGTATATAAATGTTTAAATTTGTGTCGTAATCTAAATCATTACAATCAAAAATGAATGAGGAAAATGAATCAAACAATAACAACATTTATTGAACATCCCTCATTACTATTACAGTGCACATTTTTTTGAAACTGGCCAATCTCGTGAGAAAAATTGATGGTATCTAATTATGTTTTTCACTAAATCTGCTATGAATTCGTTGATTTGTCATCTTTTTGTCTGCATTTTTGGAACTGTATTTATTTATGACTTACCCGTTATAGTCGAAAAACAGGAGTCTTTAGAATCACCAAGGACAAAACAATTTGCATGTACCTAAGTTCAAACGGATGAAT
>JAUUEB010136573.1:0-23588 GCA_032362205.1 Clione limacina
CATTTGTGTTAGCTTCTTAGTTTAAATACTATTCAATATGAGACCATCAATTTATCTCTAGGGTATCATGATTTTTATCATTACAATCAGCCATTTCCACAAAGTTTTGTCTGAGTTGTTTACGCACATCAACTAGTGTTGAAGTCGAATCAATTTAGAGTCAAATAACTAGTTCAATCCAACACTTAAACGGCTCAAAAGAAACGGTCACTCGTTTTATAACATTCGATGTCTAGTCACACCGAAATTTATTTATCATCACTCGTCATACAGTTACTGTTCAACTGATTTCGGGTGTTAAAAACGGTGCACTTGGAACTTCGAATGACCCCGTGCCGCTTGCGTGCCATTCGCAGCTGGCATTGACACTTGACAGGAAGTCAATACACAGTGTTAAGGGGATATCATATATGAAGGCTACGGAGATAAAGGTGAGCAAAACGATATTTCCGGTTGAATTCCACGTGTGAAATGTTAGATTTAAAAATTAAATAAATTATAATTTATTTAAAAAGGCTTTAAAATGTTCCCCGCGACCAAACAGACTAATTTTGATGCACTGGTTTCAAAAATGTCATTCATTTTGTAATTAAACTTATATTTAGTAAATTATTAAGAATATTTGTAAAGCCAGGGACAGAAAACTTCAAAGGTTTCCGCGCGTACCACGGTCGTCACCGATATCCGCTTTCTTTCAAACACTGTCTGTCACAGAGGGTAGACCACTCCTTGTTCATCATTCCATTGTATGACTACTACTGATATATAGTACTTTAAAACGGGTGTTCGAACACAGACTCGAGTCTTTTCATAAAAATCGAGAATCATCGAATGATCATGAACAGGTAAGCCAACTTCAACACTAATATTAAGACATCATTGTGTTGAACTGTCGGTCAATCGTTGGCCTCTAGTTTGGCTCTTTTGTCTTGCTCTGACCGCCAAAGTTGCCACATTGTCAAGTCAGTACTATAACTTGTTTTCTACGTTTTTTAAACATATAAATTTATTATTCTGATTTGTTATCATATCAACCACGGCCCGCCCTCGTACACAAGTTCGCGGTGATATTAATAAATATTGATAAAATCCGATTGGTGCCAAGCAAAATAACGAGATATTTTTTCCCTAGCTTTCTGTAAACGACGACCTTATCAAATAGGAAGATAAAGTCAAGCAGTAAATGTTGACATAAGTCAGACAGGTGCAAATAAATACTAAAAACCTTCATATGGAACTACCCTCATGGAGACTATCACATTGACTGCGGTACTTAAACTGTCTGTGGAGCCTGATAACTAGTCAACTACGGTTGATACCATGAAATACGTTTCACTCAGTAAGAAGTCAGAATGTTAAAGAGTTTACTTGATGAGATAGTTACTACACATGAATTGGATTTTTATGTAAGGTTTATCCTGAGACCTTATAATAAATGTTCTGTTGTTCTAAAGCACTTTAGCACACTTATTCACACTAATGATTACTTTGTTAGAACCTAACCTAAGGTAAAAAGGTTATCAATATTATCCGTTGTATAAGCTATTATAACTTTCCTGTTCTTTGTCTTTTGATAAAGCATTTCGATTTTTCGTTGGTAGCTTTTACCTTTGGCTTAATGTTGTTTTGTGTAAATTGATAAATCATGCACGGTTATTCAAATGTCAAGATTAAAGCAAACATTAAAAAAGCATTTAGACTACCCATCGTTTGCAATAGACAGTGTACAAATAATTGTTCAAATCTCATGACAGCCACAGGAATATGTTTCGATGCACTGACCAGTGGCGGGATAAGTTGTTGATTATATATCACTGATTAACCTTGGTTGTTATCATTCCCCCAACAAGATATACTGCGGTAATGGGTTTCACACTAGGAACATCAGACATTGCTAATTGCACATTCAATGTTTATTCTTGATAAAGTATGTTGATATCTCAATGACACCCGCTAAGTATTTAAGAAGAACAATTACATCTCAAGTTAACATTTTCGAATTTTTTGATTGCTGACGCTTACTGTCAACATATCATATTTACTTTCGTCGTTTCTTGGTAGTCGAGTCGTGAAAGCATCTGCCTTGATAACTTGCTGGTAGTCACTTATTCGTGAATTCATCCAATTTAGAAACAAAAGTCATCTTTTAAGTATCTTATGGCGGACGATTTGGAATGGAAAGTACTTTGAATGGTAGTTGAGTTGGAACGAAAACGCTAAAATATTATATAACAAGTCTTGACAACTTCTCAAAAACCAATAAACACATGTAAATAATATTTAAAATACATACTTATTCACACTCATTTAACAGCAATATACATAATCAAATTCAAAATATGTATGTGTGTGTGTTTTATTTCAATCGACCTGAGACTTTAGCAAAGTGTTGGTAGACATTACAAGATGTGTGTGGTTAGGCTTTTGGTAAAAATCAGTGGACTATAAGAAAAGTTAATGTCTTTTTTATAGTGTTTTTTTCTATATATTTTCAGTAATCGCACAATTTAAATGTGTACGCAATGGGATTACAGCCACAATATTAACTCAATCGACCTGAAAAGTTGGCAATGTGTCTGTAGATATAACCAAATGTGCAGTTAAGCTTTTGGTGAAATTCGGTTGACGGTAAAAATGTTATTAGCTTTTTTAGTTGTTTTTTTCTATTATTCTCAGTAATCGTACCATTTAAATGGGAAAGCAATAGGATTGCAGCTAAAGTTTCGACTCAATCGATCTGAAACTTTAGAAAAAATGATGGTAGATATTACCACATGTGTGGTGACGCTTTTGGTATAAACGGTCAACTATAAACAAAGTTAATAGCTTTTTAGTGTTTTTGTCTATATCTACATGTGTAAACCTGGGGACGCCGGGTAAATCTGCTAGTAGTATATAATACGATCACTAACCAAATAATCTCTATCCAAAAAAGTGTAAACGAACAATTCAAAATTAATCATCTGTCAATAAAGCACTGGATGGCAGAGGTGGATAAATTGATTTTGTGACAGCCCCCTCCGACAATAATCTAACAAGGTGTGTTTACCTTTTTAAAATATCATAACGTATACAAGCTTATTAATATAAGTATAATTTTCTATGTTTTTGTTAAACATATGATGGAAAAAAACAAATTATTATTTCAAGAGATACAAACCTTTCATATACAACTTAGTTTTTAATTTCTTGATGTTTCTTTTTTTTATTGAAACTAACTTCAATTTTCTGAAATATGGTTTTAAATTAAACAAAAACTGTCAAGAAACGGCAAAGACATTCCTGTTCAGTTCTTATTTTCTTTTCTGAAACCACAAGTAAACAAAATGTGTTAACAGAAGCTTAAGATACTGATTAAAAGAGAAAGCGCATTAAGATGTCTTTGATTTAGTTTGATAAACAGCTTGTGATTATCACGTCAAACACCTTGCTACATGCAGTATTTCTTGTTCAAATATCTGCCACTAAAACATCATCAGAAGCGATGATACTGACGAGCACAGGCGTACGCACAAGCATCAGTTGGCGTATCCATATTATTCTCTTCAAACTTTGGAAACATGCATTTAAATGGTTATCAGTTCCAAGTTTGACGGGAAAAAAACAAATAATTTGAAGCAAAAAGAAACTCAATGTGCAAGAGAAGTATGTCCAGACGGTCTTTATCCACAAATGACACAATAGGCACAGTGCTTTTTATTTACCTTTTTGTTTGGGATGTTTGATCATTTAAGTTTAGCTGGTTCGTGTGATTCCTGTATAGCAAACATATATCACATTTGAAAATCTTTTCTACAAATAAGTTAGGCTAACTGATTGATTACAGTAGAAAAACAACTGTGAGAATCACAATGAGAGTCTCTGCGTTTTTTTTATATAATTTAAGAGACCTTATGACTCTTTGGTATAATAAAATCGTGAATTGAAGCTCGACGATTTTTTTTTAGGGATTCGTGAGGTTTTCTTACTTAATAAGATTAAGTTTACTCTCAAACCGAACTCAATTTGTGCTCACAAACATAGTTTTCTCAGTGCTTATGTTTTCAGTACGCTATAATTGTCACCAACTCACTTACCACCTTACAACCTAACTCACTCACTCACTCAATCACAACTCACTCGCTCACTCACCCACTCACTTACTCACGCAATCACTCACGCAATCACTCACGCAATCACTTACGTAATCATTCACTCTTTCACCCACTCGATTTAAATCACTTTAATTTGTAAATGCTTATTTCTTCGTGATATTTCTGTGTCAATAATTATCAAATCTAAGTCTATAATCCTAAACAAGTGGCGTAATGCTCGCACACTACGGCTTTTCATCAGTAATTCCTAAATTATGTCTTGATTTTTTTAACATATTATCTCTATACTTACTTAGTTATACTTACTTTTGGTTTTTAAAATTTCACACTATATTATTGTGTATGTTCTTGATGTGGCTAAAGTTCAGACTCGCGCTTTAAAAAATCAGTTTATAAAAACGAGTAATCAAACGATTCAGATAACAATTATATGCAATCATTTCAATATTCATGTCAAGTAAACGATGATAATGTCACATTTATACTCCTCCCCCCCCTAGGTATTTTTCTTGTCCCTCTCTTTCTTGATCACTCGGATTTAGTTTTCCATTCGATCTCCTTTACAAGGCTTGTAAATTGTACGTATAATTTGTTGCACACATTTATCGTAGGTTTTGTATTTCTTCAGCCAAATTGTTCGCCCGTGCCAAAATATAAAAATGTCTAAATGAGCGGCTGATTTTATTTCGTCTCTTTAACACGTCTCCACCTCACATCAATTGAACAATTAAGGAAAGACGATCCAGATAAATACTACCTTCCTATGTTGAAAAAGCTCAAGGCATCTACCGGAATTCACGTCTGTCATGTGTCTTGTTAATTGTAAATAACGGGCTCTGATGTCACTAATGCTTTTCAGGTTACGCAGGGTGTTCTTTAGATAGGGAAAGTGGTAAGAGGAAAAAAATACATTGTGGCTTTGAAGGCTCGTCCAATATTGACTTTTTATAGAGTTATTGTGTTGTAAATCTCTGGGGTCTAATAGGTTCCATGATGGATGGTAAAGGAGCAGTTACTTCGCACATATTTATAAACATCATAATAAAC
Organism: Clione limacina; assembly: GCA_032362205.1. Lineage (NCBI taxonomy): Eukaryota > Metazoa > Mollusca > Gastropoda > Pteropoda > Clionidae > Clione > Clione limacina. Next base: position 5,142 of record JAUUEB010136573.1, read on the forward strand.
CATGCTATTCATTCAGTATGGCACGAAAAAAAAAAATTTGATGCTATATCAGTAGATACAATAGGCCATACATAATATGTAAGGTTAGCTTTACTTTCTGAAATGAATCTTGAACTTTTATAGTTTTTAAAAGTTAATTTGGAAATTACTTACGAAAATATAAAAAAAATGATTTATTTTCATTTGAAAAATATGATATGAATAACTTGAATTGACTTTCGTTATATTATCATGCGATATAGTAGTTTATCTAAAAGGCTTATTCCCGACACCAAGTATTGGTGTAGGGTATGAGACGCTTATTGTTTGTGTGTGTCTGTATGTGGCCACGATAACTCCAGAAATATACCCCTCATTGACATAAAACTTTGTACGATGTTGTAATTTAACCCGATAAAGACCCCTATGTAATTCCAGCAAGATCTGTTAACAATTGACATAGTTATGGAATTACATTTAATTACCAAAGAAGGGTAGAGATTAAGTCGATTGGCCTCATCACTGACAGGTTTCTTCTTCCGGCGTTTAACATAGCGTTTAATACCAGTGTCCGGTGGCTGGTGCGCAACTTTTCACGTGGGACATTGTATTGTGTTCCTTTGCGCCGCACAGCACACGATCTTTAGATGACTCGTTTAAAGCGTATTAATGATTGTAATGCAAGCAAGAATTTAATTTTCTAAATGTTTTTCAATACATATTTTGATAAAGTTGTATTTAAGTAATGCTGACATGGTACAATAAGGAAATGTTTTATTTTACACGGTGTCGGATTTGTACTCTATAGTGTCATCAATTCCACCAATAATTGTTGTTTTTCATGTTTATGTGATGATTGTTTTTGTATAAACCATGTAAATGGTCTTGATTATTGCGTGTATTACAATGTCTATCATATATAATCATGTCTATTGACTTATTAAGTGTCTTTTTTTTCATGATTAATCATTTACGTTCCGCGTGATTATCTTGAGCAATTCAATATTTTCAAAGATTAACAGAAAATTGGCATGAGATAAGAAGATCAATTCAAAATTCGAGAATTCACCAATGTCACACATGTTGTCTATGATATTACTATGTAAAGGATGACAACACAAAGATCTCTGATTTTGACATTTCCACCATCGAATTATTCATTTTGTAGTATTATTAATCGAAATAGTTGTAATTAAGTAATCATCGTACCCAAAAAAATTAAATAACAACAGAACGCCTTACTCGCCTCTACTTATGTGCTTAGTACAAAACGTCTGACATAAAGAATGACATTAATTTTAAAATGCGTAATAAGGGTTTAGCTGACAAGAACAGGTATGTGTAATAACGATATAATAACATCTAAGCTTTACATAATATCAAAAATGCACACCGGTGATAAATAAAAGCGTAACAAAAATATAGTCCGGTGATTAGTAAGTGTTTTATGCATTTACAGTTGCCAGTCATAACGGAATCATGCGTAACTTCAATCCTCATTAGATACGAAAACAATGTCTAGATTATGCAATGATATGCCGAATAATCATGACTTAATGTGTTTGTTCCGCATCATGCTACTCGAATGTGCTCATTTTTATGCTAATGGTGCATTTACAGACAACTTAATGACACAACAGAAGTGCTTCATTGTGCCTTTATCGAAGGTTGTCATATTTTGTCTAAAAGTAGGTATTATCATAAATATATATTAAATGTTGATTATCCTGTTATATCAGCCTAATACAGGACTACGTCTGATATACCTGCATCTATGCAAGGTAAAGAAGATCAATTAATTAGTTTTTGAAATTTTTATGGCTTTGTACCACGACATCTTCTGATGCCTCGCCGTGTGTATATTTGACTCCGCACTCATAACAAATATTCATAGGAACTATTAAAACATTTGGTGATATACATGGTAAAGTTACAACGCAACCATTACCACATGAAAGGTCGGCGTCAGTTAAAAGGCTGTTTAGACTTGTGCGTGATGTCACAATAAAAAGAAGGTGTAGCACTAATTGTACGTCCTATACAGTTTCAGAATATTGGCACCAGGGCAAATCGTTAATGAATGCACTAGGAGTTAAGGATGTGAAATACCGATATACCAAGTTATTACATGACGGGATTACACCATCCAACTCTCCCTACTGTCTAATAAGGGCATACACAACATGTGTTGATGATAGATTATGTCCTCTTGGCAATACTGTCACAGCTAAACTACCTTTTATATCTTGGGATAACGTTATCGTATTCAATTTGATAAATTGTTTTCTGTGAACCGGCAATTAGCAATGAAAAGAATTTTGATGATAAGCTTGATAAATAATGTATAAGAAAAAATCTTAAGAACACATTATACTTGCTTGGCAAATATATAAGAAAAAGTCAACTCCTGGTTGTGCTATATATTCAGTTTATTGGCTCGATTTTCGACAATACACATAAATCACCATAATATACAATTTATTTACAACGTCTGATTGTTTCAACAAGGATAAAGGATATGTTATACATGTAGCTTATGCCAGTCAAATTAAAGTATGCCTTAGTAAACTGGATGACAAAAACATAATAAAAAAATAGTGGTAAGCCAAGATCTACATCTCGAAGAAAGATACAATAATGTTCGATAAGCTGAGTCGCGTATATTATGTGCTACAGGAAGAAGATGCAAATGTTTCCATATATAGTTTTATGTCATCCTTGTTGTATATTTTCTCTATAAAATGCGCACCAAAATCTAAAAAGCTGATAAATTTCTTACAGTCGACCGATTGTCACCAACATTTTAACCACAAATCTGGTAAAATCTACCAACATTGTAAAAGTTTCAGATCGATTGAGTCAAAACTGTGGCTGTAAATACCATTTGTATACACACAGCCACACATAAATAAACTTTGAAACATATTATGTAGATATTTCACATATTAAACAATATAAAACATGTTTATAGTTATAGTGAAAAAGGTGCTGGTCACATGCTTGCCTAGCGATGATTGTTATTGTGGCGCTGCTGATAGTGACTGTGGACAGAGTCAACAATGGCCAAGGTTTGTGTCTCAAAGTCTTTCACTTCCACAGCGTCAGTCCTGGAAACTGTCAAGTAACTGTTTTTCTTTGCATCAATGTAGTCTTTCAGTTGAACCTTCTGGCCCTCGTCATCTTGATATTGGTTGGAGAAATGCATTTTGACTGTAATTCTGAAAAGAAAGTGTAAAATAAAAGGTCAATGAAAGCGGTATGTATATAGGAAATAAAGTTTACAATCGCAGATTCATTGAAGGGAAACACAAAAGATATTGATAGTTACGTGGTATAACTCTAGGTGATATTGAATTTGGAACACAATATTTTAAAAGCCTCGACCAATCTTAATGTAACTTGTCTAGAAAGATTCATAAGTGTTTGTAACAATGATTTAGTATGTCACAAAACAGCAAATATTTAGTTGCAACAACTGTTCAACATTGAGTATAGTCAATATGCCATAAATATGTTTGTCTGTTAGTCCATAGTTTAAAAAGATGTAGATTAACCTATTTCTCTTTTTTGACTAATAATAAATAGCTTATTATAATAATTCTGATATTTTTAGATGAGCAAATTGGTTCATTAGCGTTCTGATTTATTGAAACACTAGCCATGTATGTTGTTAGGAATTAAAACATAAGACTTGAAACGTAATAGGTTCCCGTAAAAAAGCCTTAAGTAACAATTTGGCATGTCAAGAATGTCTCTGATAGAATTGACCATTTCATGAAATAATTTTTGCTTATCAAAGAATTGTAACGTAAACAACCTATAACCCCTTGAATTAGATTTTAAAAAATTGCTATTTTAACTGAATTCTTTATAAAAAGCGTATTCGTTGATATTTTACATGAGCAAATTGGTTCATTGACGTTATGATTTATTGAAACACTTACACTGCACGTTGTTATGAATTACAACTTATTTCATTTTGGCCTCAGGGAAATGTATTATAGTTTATCCAATATTTAATCATGACAATATTGATTATTTTAGACATACGACTGGTTACGGAATAGATTCCCATAAAAACCATTAAGTAATGATCCGGAATGTTAAGAATGTCTGTGCTAGAATTGACCATTTCATGAAATAATGTTTAATTATCAAAGAATCGTAACGTAAACAACTGATAACCCCTTGAATCAATGCAGTTTGTTGGTTTTATTTTTTAAATCTTCCTGGTTTTATGTATGTAAAAACGCCACCTGTCTTTATGATCCGCTTTTCTATTAAAGTCATTTTACCAAATATATAATACGAAGGTACTCAATTAAATATTTCCTGCTTTCACCCATCATTCTCTAAATTATATTGTATAGAAATCGACCCCCAGAATAAAACATCATAATGATTTTAACAACCTAGAAAACATCGATTACAGATTTTACATTCACAATAGCCTGTATTATCCAACCTTTTATTAGTTTGTACTTCTCAATTTATCTTCGTTATAGTCGATGAGACGGATGGATTCCATAGGCAGCTGTCACGTGTACAGTTTTGTGCCATGAATATTTCCTGCAGCTGTTGCAACGTAGTGATACAACGTTGTTTTGTTTCCTTACATTGCATCATCATTTTTGTTACACAAAAATTGTGATTATCTCGAATGTCTACATTCAAGGTTGATCTTTGTTTTCATGGTAATGGATACAAACTATTGCAGAATGCAACATCAAGGTTATGTCATTGAGTGCTTATATTGTTTGCACCATCAGGTGAGTCTGCTTCGATTTTGCTTCGTTTCAATATACGTGTGTCTGGGTGTTTGGGTTTTTATTATTGTTGACTTATTTAATCATCTTTTTTGTGTTGTATGAGAAGTCTCCTAGACAATTGTTATAATTTTAAGCGCGGAGGGTATATTTATTTCATAACATATATTTTTTCTCAAACTCATTTTAAACAAGATAACTTATAAATAAATAAAAATACTCTTTATTACATATCAACTATTTATGCAAAGAAGAAAAGCTACTGTGAATTAAATATCGTAATGAACTGTTACAATAACTATGCAAATATATTTGAAGCATTGAGACTTTCTTTTGAGGCCTCGCTTACCACGTACGCGCGGTATTCACCGTCGTTAATAGCAAAAGTTATTGTCGAAGTTTTGTGTTTCTCAGTTTGCCTTTTGATAACGTATGGTTTTGATTATAGAAATCATATGAGTATTTCAGATATGAAATAAAAGGAATATACCCCTTTTGTCTTTTGATTATTTGTATTGCGTCGCTCGTTCTGATAAACATAAGACATATCACCCGGTTTCTTGTGTTTATCAGAACTTATGAGGCAATAACAATCATATCAAAAGACAAGCAGGCTGTATATCTTATCTATCTTACAAAGATTTACTCAAGATTCTTCAATCCTTAGTATATAAGATAAACAATAGTCACAAATATGTCATTCCACTAACCTGGAAAATGATTAATAATCGAAAACTGTGCGATTTAGGGATTTGAATTTACTCATAATGTTCCCGTTCTATTAACGGTATTTGTAAACAAAAATAAAATGTGCGGAAACCCGTAAATTGTGCAATAAACAAAAAACGGAAGAAGAAGTCAATTATCGTATTACATAGAAGATATTTTCTTGTCCTAATTATACCACCGGATTGTTGTTTTCTCTATGTAAATCAATGTAATCAATCCTGCACACCAAACTCCGATCTATGATAAATTAGCAGTCCGTACGGTTTTAGGGAAACAAATGAAAACAGGAAAGTAAGACACGAGATGGATTTGAACAACGGCCTCTCACATGGTCAGCTACCTAACATAATTTACCTAAGATCTTACATTGAAAAATACCAATGAGATAGACCGAGGGTAAAGTATCGGAAACCTGTGAATTGCGCAATAAATCAACAACGGAAGAAGAATAAGTCAATAATTGAATTATGACATATGCTGGAGAGCAATGATTCCAACTATGTATGCAGAGTGATAAGAATGATAATAATGAAAGTAAAAGGAATACAGCAATATATTTTATATGTTAGATGACAAAAACATAAAAAGCATAGATTTTCTTTTTTTCATTATGTTATGTTAATACAGAAATTAAACGTCTTCACAGTTTTTGGATCATTTCTTTTAGCCTCGTGGCACCAGTTTTATTTCTGTCTATTGAAAATAGTTACATAATTTGTGCGTAGACATTTCTTTTTCTTATATAAAATTCTATTCATCATTGGCATTAATTCATTTCCTGAATATATCTACCTGTCTGAATATGTTATCTTGTCCAATTGATTACTGAGCCTTGGGGGCGCCTTCTTGATGATACAAATAACGATAAAGTAAAATACAAAATAAAAAGGTAATCTGCCATCGAGATTGAATTCTGCGTTCAGAAGACAACATACCAAATTTGAAATAACCAAGGTTCACAATCAGCTACTTATCATCAAGTTTGATCAAAGATGATATTCAAGAAGTTTGAGCTAGTTAATCTGTTTTGAAGCTGAAACGAGATAATGATGGATGAAATGGCTTAACCAAATGAGCTTACAGTTTTACACATTGCATTGTATTTAAAGTACTGAAAAGGACACACATATCGAGCAGTATTTATGCTTATATCTAATTCAAGGCTGAATTTATCTCATATATGCACCTAAACGTCAATTCGCTGTCAAGTTAAAGAAGTAAACACTACCGCCATATTTTTACATACCGTCTTGTTTTTCATATGCCTTCTAGTTTGTTTGATATCAAATCTAACTCAAAGGGAAATACATTATCGTCACACACACGACTTTGATGAACCCCTTTTACCTTTCTCAAAGTTCCTGCAAAAATATATTATTCGTGTTATGAACGCTGAGATACGAGCATGCGTATACTACTTACTGCCTGTCATAGTGGACTGTATTATCTTCTGAATATTCCCCGTGAGCCTCAGCTTCCTCCTGTGGTGATGGCCAAAACATGATTTGTTGCAGATGGGCGATCTCGGCAAGTCTTCTATTGTTAGGCTTGTTTGTCAACAGCTCTGTTTCTGAGAATAAAAAACAGTTCTGTTTATGTGTGTGGCGGAGAAGCAATTCCAAAAAGTAATGGATTCCGAAATAAAATTATACTCATAAACAGAAATATGTCTTAGGTAGGACTTCGTTTAATTCTAAAAACAAAATTATTTAAATACATCTTTGTGTATTAAATGATCAGATTACATCAACGTTTGAATGTGAATCCGGCAGATACATTTTTAAAGCTCTGTACAGAGACTTTTTAGTTTACCATAGGATGATGCTCAAACATTATGTAACAGTTTAGAACCATGAAAGACTTTTAAGATCAGATACTCATTCAATTTAACGCTTATTTAATTTAACATTTGGTCCTTTAGATTATTTGCTTAAGCACCTTCATGATTACACAATACATTTCTTATTTAAACCGTAAAAGTGACTATTGAGCTATATTTTATTGGAATGTGTTTCGAGGAAAAAAATGTTTGTAATCCTTTTGATTTGTAATTCGTCTTTCTTCTCTAAGCTTTATTTTTAGAAACTATATACAAGAAATGCACAGGTACTTAATCATCACAAACCCATTACGTTTTTATAAGGTTAGCGTAACCGTTTTAAAAAATTGCAATCAATACGGCTGATATATGTCTCCTCGTCATTTTTATCTCGTAAACCATTGACATTTTCTGAATATAGTTCTGGAGATACAGCTTTTGATCTGTATTATACATCACCATGGTAGGCGTTGAAGATGTTGATGTTTGTGTTGTGTTATAACAGTATTAATACAATTATAACAAATTCACGTTTTTTCAAGATGATAAAAACATGGCTGGTGTCAAATTCACCTTTTACAGGAGACGACATTTTTTTTTTTTTTTTTTGTGACAGTTAGATTGATTACAGATTGTGCACGTAGCATCATCATATTTATTTAGGTTTCAATTGTTAACACACGTTTTAAAATGTGTACACAAGGTACGCAAAGTTTCACAGCAAAGAATAGTGTCTCAAAGGTAACATGTACTACTTTTAGTAAGCTTTGTTCCAATGTAATTGAAGTTAAAAGGTTTTCTAAAATGAACATTTGCTTCATTCAGAACTGAATAGGGCAAATATTCTACACATGTAATCTTTTAAGGTAAACATTACTACAGGATGGCATACTGAAATTTATCATATTGGATTATGATGAACTAGAGCCATTGGAATTGTTGCTATTGTCTACAGAGAACGTGTACAATTCTTGGGTTTCGTATTCAAAGTGTGATAAACATCGGTCATTTTTTTTGCTTCGTTGATAACAGGGAAATTAACAACTCACATTTCTACATCTATAAAATTGTATAATTCTTTTAAACAGAATGTGTTAACAAATTAAACAGCTTTGTTCTTTTTACAATCCTTATTTGTTATGTTTCTTTTCGAAATGTTTTACTGGTAGCATGAAATAATGCTTACCAGTCTGAACCCTTATTTTTATCTGGATATGAGGTGCCTGACAAGACCACTACTGTTTCTGAAATGTAAGGTATGACCAGGCTTGAGGACACCGTATTCAGTCCCGTGCAGGGGTGAGGCGTCAAAAAAAAAGACAAGCAAGCACATTCTATGAGGGGGTTGACGGAGGAACTAAAAAGCGGAACAAGATATGATGTCAAATGAGAGGGAAAATGTTTATAGTAAGTCGATGCTTACTAATACGTGTACACCCAATGATCACTACACAATCATTATTATTATTATGCATATTGACTCAACAACGAAAAGTTTGTATCACAACGAAGAGAGAGAGAGAGAGGTGAAGTATAGCACTGAAACATGTCATCAGATTTCCCTTTTACACAGAATTTTTTGTCATAATCAAGGTGTGGTTATGATTGGTTTGTCGTGGGATAAAACAGCCAATGAGTGATGTAGATTTAATCAAGCTGACCCTGATCTATAACACACTTTCAAAATGTGAACCCTTTCAAATCTTGCAGTATTGAAATCTCCTGAGGATACGAGTAGCCATAATAGAGAACAAGCAAGTACGAGCGCTGGGATAAAGCTGATTGTATGACAGATGTGAGCCGATTTCGCGGTCAGCGCGTATGTCTAATCTTAAAAGAGATGGTTCATTTCAAAAAGTTTTCATTCACTTAATGCGTATTTAAGAAAAGGTATTTTCAATAAGATATTTTCTCACGAAACATGAGGCAAATAGTGCGTCATTGCACTGCATGGACGCCTCGCCCCTACCCCTTGAAATTATTGACTTAAAATGGTAACGTTATCCTAAGAAACATTTAGCTCGGGCATTAATTTTGATAGATTATAATAGATGCCATTAAGCTATCGTGTTATGGCTACTTCTATTTTGTTGAGTATGGTAGATAACAGTAAAACGATAATATCAAGTGTCAATAAAAAATATCTAGATATAAAGTGACTATAGTTATCACAGCGACATTTCTTTAATATTTGAGACAACTATTTGATAACTCCGGCTACAGACACTCTCTATTCTCGGTTAGATTGATATAAGATCATTTAAAAGACGCTAAAGTATCACAAAATTATCTCAATATCATGTATTTCTTTAACACTTGTGCGTTCCTAACGTTACCTACACATATGCATAATTCTAGGATTACCTCCAATTCAGAAACGTTATTGCTTGTATACTTTTCAGCGGCACTGATAAGGTAGGTACATTTTATCTAAATGTGTTTTCACGTGTCTTCAACACATGTTAGGGTATATCATCAATGAATCTACTAATGTACTGTCATTACTGATTCAGAAATAATTTGTTTTTTCAGTAATGCCTTATCCATTCCTCTCCTTGTATGGTCGACACTTCCATAGAAACTAATCATGTTCGGATATCACTATAATAGTTAAGGTAATTTGCAATTATATACATATGTTTCTACTTGTTATTTAAAAGGGAAAGTTAAAAGGATTCATACATTTCAAATAGTATTTCATATCTTATAACCAATTTCCCATTATATTTTGTCAGCTAAACGAGTCATACTTTCAAAAGAATTATAGTCTGTTTATTTCCAACGTGAGTTACGCTTCGAAATTTTCATCAGAAGTCTTTTCCAAACAAAAAAGCAAACATTTGACATTTCACCGTATAGGTTTATGTTTATTCTGGGTTATCATTATCGACCAAAGACCAACTTTCCTTTAATTCGTTATCATTTGATGACTGCAAAGATTTGATTGGCACGACAAAGGGCAACGATAATCTTCAGCTTGTATTTATTTTCGTAAACAGATAAGAAATATTGTTAAGCAGCATGCATTTCCCACTGCGCTGTTAAGATCTGACAACTATCGTATATATTTGAGATTTTGCTGTTTGTACTGATCTTTAGCCCTACAACAATATGTCTCTCAAAATTATGACATTCTAAATACATTCCATATTATATTATTTATCACTCCACGCCAATGTACCATCTTTTTGCGTTTTGCTCACTAGCTCAATGTATACAAAAAATCGACAACCTACCAAGAACTCTTAACATCAGTCGTATATTATTATGCTATTTTGATTCTTGCAAATAGTTTAAAGAAATTCCGTTTTACTCTATTACGCAAACCAGGATTGTTCTTATCTATTGTCTGATTTCCTGTGTTTTTTCAACGCTTTTGAGCGCTTTCGTCCACTGCCTCATAGCTGTTACGAAATAATATATTTATCTTTTTTAAATTTTCATATAATATGTGAGCAGGTAAAATATTTCTCAAAAGAGGTTTATTGATATATGTTAGTAAAAGAAAGGTTAAAAATGCAAGTTTTCAAGGAACACAAAGACAGAAATATTGGAAATGTTCCATTTGAGAAGGCGGTGATACAGACGAGATACAAGCATTAATACGAATGTGAACATTTTATAGGCAATATACTGTTGATGATTATTGAAAAATAAGCGTAGTGATGATGGTATTTAACAGTTTAAGACATATAGTTAAGTTCAACTGAAATTTGAAACAATTTTGAAATTAAATCATTAAAAAAATACTTTGACTTTGACTTGAATAAGTGTTAATCAACACACTGAGTTTTATTTACAAAGAAGTAACTGTTTACTAACAAACAAACAGAGTGATATATGTCATTGGGCAGTTGATTTTGCCTTAATATCATTCCATTAACACTAAGAAAAAATACAATACATAAATGAGTTTATAGTTTTGATCAGAGAGTTCACCGACATCACAATGGCAAACTATAGATTTGTTCAAGAAATAGACTTTGATTCTATATATTTATTTTGGAAAAAACAACTTGTTAAAATATGATGGTGCAACGTATTCTTCTAATTAAAAAAGGAAGGTGACAACGATACTAAAACGTCCGAAGAAAAAATGTAAAAGACGGCGTATGAAATGAAGTTGTCTGTGTTATGATATCGTGACAAATGTTGCTTGAAATTGATGTGTCTAAGTTAATTGTCATTTACTGGTTACCTGGTTCATTAAGATATCCAAGCTATTCACAACCGATAAGTCCACTTTGTATTTGGAATCACAGTTTGGTAGTTTACACATTTGTCGATGGAAATCTTTCTAGTATAATATATATTCGTTGATATTAAACTTAACTATCTAATATCCACGGTTTATAAATTCTATGATAAATGTAATCAATCTTGACGCAGAGATTCAAGTTTTAATTGAATAACTGGTAGTGACTCGTTGTTAACAAAGTTCCGTTATCAATTGAAATTTGTCGTACAACAATAACGATGTCGTCACATGTGATGTGTCTGATAATCTACTGCACTCGCTCGCTTTTGTTCTCTTCTCCGTCTCAGCCGCCCAGGCGCCGCATTCATTACAGCACCCTACACCTAGACTATCGTACGTCGCCCTCTCTCGTGCCAGTCAAATCTTTACAGCCACCATGTGTGACTTTATTCCTCACTTGTTTCGACATGATATGTTTTACATTTTTAGAGGGATTAAATTGTGAAACTGTTTATAGGCTATAATTTATATACAACAATTGCATACCTTTTGTAGCTTCTAGAAATATAAGACGGTTTTTAAAAAATACGCGAGAGAACCTGCGAAAACCTCGCCAAGGTGTCAAATTCTAATATTCGTTGAATCATCTTTTTGTACACATCCTTCTTAAGTGTCTGTGACAAAGGTGAATTGATTCCCCCATAATTGGTAAAAAATAATATCTCACAAAACCGATCAGCTCGATGCATGATTATGGCCAGTGGAATGTCTAAACATAATACAAATGACCAAGCGCCTTGAATTAAAGATTACTGTTATGCTTCTATTTAGGTACATAACTTCTATTATTGTCTCTTGAATTGTTGTATTATAAGGTAGTTTTTGTGTACTCTCAATACGTGAGGAGCTATAAATAAACGAATTTTTCACTGACAAAAATATTCTGAATTTTATAGTTACTCTTGAAGTAGGTACATATAAAGCATAATATTGGGAAAAGGCCTCAAAATCAGAACCATTACAGTCTATTACTATACAAAAGAAAAAGGAGTAACATTCTAAACATACAGGTCATCTGACACGCTGCCAGGTTTGATAGGAATGGTAATCCATGAAACATCAATGGCTGGACAGCGGTTTTGTATGTTTTATTCACCAATGCACAGGGTTGTCGTCTATATTTATATTTGCCTTTAAGGCGTATGTTGCTCTAGGGGTTAGTTGAGAATTAATACAATTCTTTGCTAAGCTCGCCAGAGAAAACCACGACTTCAAAAAATGATTTTAAAACGTCTCTTAATACCTAAGGCACGAACCTTTAGGGGTATTTGAAGTTTTCATCTGTGTTTGAAACATATTTGTACTGGAGCTTCGAATAGTGCTTTTGTCAAACATATCTGCTCTGGGCCTCCCAACAAGTACTTGGCAGATTACTTATACATCTCGATTTGAGCTTTAAAAGAATTATTTTTCCCTCTTTGCAAAGTACATTCACGTCTAAAATGGAACTTCCAACATAAACTGTCACTTTTAGCAGAGTGCATATACTGTATCTTCAAATTGAACTTTACAGAGTGTGTAAACATACGGATTTAAGGTTTCAGACGGATAAGGTTTTTACTATTGACAAAGTACATACAAATCTGGAAAGAAGTTTCCCAATTATTTCCTATCAGGGCTCCGTCAAATTATGTATATTCAAAATGTTAATCTGCTTTTATTTGTGGATGTCACCCATAATTATACGTAACAATCATTTGCCAAACATTACGAACACTATAAGATGACAAGCATTTTACAGACTCTTTATGATGAAAACACTAATTAGTATTCGAAACCCGATGTCACTTTATCGTATCACTCGTTCAATTGGATCCAGTTAAAGAAACTGTGTAAATAGAGTTATGCATACTCTGTATTCAGTTACAATCCTAGCGCCGTCAAATCTTAATACCATACCCATGCTGAACAAAGAATATAGGACGTTTAGGAATTAGCATGATGAGAAAGAATACCTGTATAGCAAAAGAATGCCTGCATTGTTTGATACCACCTACTAATTGTACCAATTAGTCTGATAAATGTCTTTATTCTAATCTTGTTAGAAAGATGTGTACGCATAATTGACACAACCGAACCTTAGAATAAATCATATAACAGTTGTTCATACTTGAGACACGTATATATCTTTGATCGTAACAGTCTGAAGTATGAATTATTCGTACAATGCAGGCATATAATTTCGTGAGGGTGTTACAACTTACGCCGATTTTTTCTTTTTCTTAAGGTATGCGGCAAGCTTTGTTTTATTGCTCGTATTCGTGTTTTAATACAAAAGCCCATACAATAACCTTGGTTGAGATATCAATCATTTTACACCGGAAACGTAATGGTATAAGGTACTCAATGATTTGCTATAAACATTGTTCTCGGTGTTTAAGCCAGTTCATACATTAATGAACAAGGAACGACACATTTCAAAAAGTCATTGCTTAAATTATCTATATTTAGCTCTCACTACCTGGTGATAATGAAAAACGTAAAAACATGACTTCATGAAAATTTGACACACGGTATGTACATATTATTTAACCTAAGATGATTTACAGTTGCGTATCTAGAGGATCATAGCGTAATGCTCCCCCATCTGAGAATAACAAAAACAACTGGAAGAAAACAATAAAATAAAGAAGGAAACTATTCCCTCACTACCCTGTACTTGCACTTCCCGAGCGTTTGTTAATCTTGATATTATCGATACTGGCATTTTGTTATTTCATTTTTAAACCGTACCTAACTATTTCAAAATGCAGATGTCGTCCTTCACCTTAAATGTACAACCATAAGAAGAAAGTCAGTTATGGAGAACGGTTAGACTTCACTTAGGTGTGGCAATATTTCGAAAGCAGTTTACGGTTCATATAACAGGGGATCCAAATATGTTTAAAACTCATAATATAATCATACTTTTCTCATCATTTGTTAAAATTTATAAGTAAACAAGATTCGTAAAAATCTTCTTTTGCATAAGACTAGTGGAATACGGTCTTACTCTTTCTAAAAACATAGAACTCTTTTGCAACATCACTTTTTTAGTTAGTTTTTAAATATTCAATATTGAAAATGTATCTTTCGTGTAAAATATCATTAGATGTATCAAAGTGTGCATAATTCAATTTATCTGTTAAATTAATAACACAGTTATCAAGGTGAATATAAGAACGAGATTAGTTTAAACCCGGGGTACGACTATAAACAAATATAGTAATTTTGACAGATCGTTTTTCGTCATGCTTTAACTGTTACTTATCTTGCACTTGATAAATTGGCTGTATGGACAGCTGCTATAATATGTATATATTTTGTGCCCTTGATTTACGTGGCACTCACATAAGTTTAGAAATAATATGTTCAAGTATATAGACAATATGCATTGCTGCCTTTATACTATTAATTGATACAAGGAAACGATAGTTCTTAACTATAATTCCTTACAGTAGCAACATTTACAATACAGATGGACATTTGACAATCAAAACACTATAACATCAACCGACAAATCTTAATGAATTTCATTTTAAAAGAAAGTATAAACACCTCCATCTTGTTGTGTTGTTGTTTTATCTTAATAATTGTCGGACTAACACTGAGATATCAAAGTCAGTTTTTTTTAATATAACGAGTATTCCTAGTAGAGACAAAACTCCGTCATATTGAAGAACGAGTAACCCAGACTCTGACTGTCCGTTTCAAAATTCATTTACTATGTGTAGCAGAAATTACATATCGTGAGACATCATGCGACTGTTTAGAGATGCCGCGCACTTATTGTGAATACGTTTTAATCGTTATACTGATATGCATGGAGGCATTTACGAGGTTTTTAAGTCATGGGATTATAAAGTACATGCAGAGGAACCGCGCTTTTAATCCATTTGATTTTAAAAGCATTTCAACAGGTCTGAGCAAAATCAGACATGCTTTACTTGCGCTGTGCGTGCATTTCTGTGTACTTTACTGAACTTTTAAGAATATATTTTTTTGAAGTTGTAATTATTATACCTCAGACGAGTGGACAAACTGTTGTTTAAAAGGTATTAGAAACATGTCCACGATATGTAATTTAAAAACTGTAACGTATCCTAGAGATGCACTGTCTTCTAAATATTTTATTAATTAAAGAATTTAATTATGTGAAGAATTAATTAAATAAATGTTAATTATTAGTACAAGCTAATAATAACTCAACTTTACTTCCTTCTTAAACAAGGACGCCGCAATGAAATATTAATCCATCGTACCAAGATTGATGAATAAGAGTTAATGTTATACAGTATTTAAAAGTGTGTATCCTATTATCATTTTTGACATTATTTATAAATAGTACAAATTAAGGTCAATCTGTATCACAAATGGGGAACAATTTTGAAAATTAGTAAAAAAAAAGTTTAATTCTAGAACATTTTGGGTCGAAATGTGTTGGGGGACATTCCTCCATGCCCCCTGGCTACGCGCCTGGCCTTAAAACTCGGTTTAATTTGAAGGTTGAGTATTTCGCATTAGGACCAATTTTATCTTAGCAAGGGGTTATTGTATATTATCACGAAGCAATCAACTATTCGGAAAAATTTACAACATATACATAACTAGCGACTTCCTCACCTCGGCGTTCCCCGACTTTTCAAAAAGTATTCTATCAAAAGAAGACGAAGTAAAAGGAGAAGAAGAAAGTAGCCGAAGACCAATCCCCTCTAAGGCGTTCAATGCCAACATCCCTAACAGAAGAATTACAAAAAGAAAAACAGCATCGAAAGATTAAAAGTATATTAAAAGAAAGCTAACCCCTGCAGAAAGAGACTTTCCCAAAAAGTTTGAAAAACCTTAGTATACGCCCCTAAATTCGCAAATATGAATCCACAGCTGGAAGAAGTAAAAAAAGAAAAGTGTCAAAAGGCAAATTCCTCAATCAGATGTCAATGCTTACATTTTATTAAAACATATCTCATATAAGAAGTCAGGCACTCCACTCCTTCGAAAAAAGAGCTTTCCGCCAATATCACCTACAGTTTAAAAGCCTAATTATGCCCCTGCATTCTAACAACAGAAGAAACTAAACACGCGCCAGGCGTATTGCTTGCAATAACCCCATTTGAAAATGTTGTTGTTTATAGCCACAGCAAAAGGTGGAGTTAAAATAGTATATTTGATTAAAGGGCGACTTTGATTTGTATACTGGTTTCAACAAAAAGTGAGTTTTTTAGTGTGATAATAGACACGGCAAATCAATGGTAGTTTAGCTACATCATTTCACGCTTCTGGTCACGGCATCGAAACAGATCCTCGTGGCTGTCATGAGATTTCAAACGATTATTTGAACACTGTCTATTGCAAACGAATATCAGTGTATCAGCATTTTTTTAGTTCAATGTTGGCATCAGTCTTGACATTTTATAATCGTGCCTGATTTATCTATTAACACAACGTAACCTTCTTCCTTAAGTAGACGCTACAAACGAAATTTGAAAATGCTTTATCAATAGAGAAAGAACAGGAAATTAATTATATTTTATATCACGGACAATCTTGATAAACTGTTTACTGTTCTAACAAAATAATCATGAATTTTGATAAGTGTGCTAGAAGAAGAGAACACTGATTCCGAAGTTGTTCATGATCCCAGTATAACTTGAAATAAGCAGACCATACATTTGTAGTAGCTCAGCAAGCGAATTCTCTGACATTCCGAGCTTCTACCAAGTGGTAAGTCTCCGATGGTATCAACCGTAACTGACTAGTTTTCAGACTCCACAAACACAACCACAGTCAAGGTGATGGTATCGTATCGGTGATGTTTGCTTGTTATGGCGCTTGTTGTGTGATTTCTGTCTGACTGTTGTCAAAATTAACTTCTACGCTTTATCTTCGGCAAATTTGTGACAAGGCGTTGAATAGAGCTACTGTTAGGAGGTATTTGTCCTCATAATCTTCACTAGATAAAACTGAAGTAGAAACACATTTTGTGAACTTCATTTTGGAAGACAGGCAATTCACTTTAGATAGCTTGAATACTCTTCCAATGTCTTCAACAAATCACCCATACCCAGGTTAGTTGCAAGAGATTCAGTAGAGTTACCTTCAATATGTCCTTCAGGGTAGCATCTGCCTTAAACTTAAAGAGCAACATCATAACTTGCACATGCTGATTCCTCAAAACCTCCAACAGTGCAGTTTCCCCAGCTTTGTTCTGAATGTTAATCTTAGCATGTGCATTAACCAACAACTCAGTGATAAGAGATACAGCAGTACTACTTTGACAAAGAATAAGAGCTGTGTTCTATGTAAAATTAACATCATCCATGTTAAACTTGGACAACTCAAGCAATTTAGCAATGTCAAGATATCCCCTTTCTGCTCAAACATGGAGACAGTTTTTTTCATTCGCATCTTTAAAGTCAACGTTTGCTCCATGCTGGATCAGTTTGAGGGTCACAAAATAATAAGCGTAGCATACAGCCTGGTACAAATCATTATTAATCTCATCTATTTTAAGTTTATCAGAGTCCTTTGAACTTTTCAAAATTTCAATAAATTCATAACTTTTGTTTGAAGCTATAGCTTTCAAGATTTGTGTCAATGACATTTGGAGCCACCTGCGACACATTTTGTCTAAAAAATGTATTTCTCTTACTCTTAAATTTATTGAAAAAAGCAACTAGCTTTTGTTACTTTGTTGAGTTATTGATTTTGTTATCCATTTACATGTATTAAAGCAATCTATCTGGAACAGTCTATTTCTGATCATATATTTTATGTTTAATTATAATCATTTTGCACTTCTCTGTACTAAGATCATACAGTGTTCATTGACATACAATTTACCTTTGTTAGAAGTAAATTTTGCTATAAACCTACTTTGTCTGGCATAGTTGTTAGTGTCAGCTCGTTTATGAACAAAT
>JAUUEB010136574.1:0-14612 GCA_032362205.1 Clione limacina
CTTGTATTACCACCCCCCCTTCTAATAAGGGAATGAGAGTATGTCTTCAGACGAATCTGTCTGTTGTCTCAAAATAGTTTTGCATGTATTCTTCAATGAATATTGTCTGGTTAGGCCTATCTCTATAAGAGGTGGCTTTTAACAGCACTACAAAACTTTTTCTTTCATAAGTTGACAATACAAGAAGTTAAATCAAAGAAAAGGCATAACATTGCTGTATACAAAGATACATTTTACACCTAGGAA
Organism: Clione limacina; assembly: GCA_032362205.1. NCBI lineage: Eukaryota > Metazoa > Mollusca > Gastropoda > Pteropoda > Clionidae > Clione > Clione limacina. The sequence goes on from JAUUEB010136574.1 coordinate 247, forward strand.
AAGAAACTATTCTTATTTGTTTTTGCACTCATTTCTTTAGGTAAAAGAGCTAAGACAAATACTTTATAACAATTCTGATTTTTGCTAGCTATTGTTTGTTGTATTTTTTATGTTCTCCTCAACTTTTGTTCTCAGTGAAAATCATCATATCTTGTCAATGCAAAGTAGGAGAGGTTTGTCAGAAATTTGGTCTTTATCGCGAATGTGGTGAGTTTACAGTAAAAACTGTTTGATAAATCTGCACACATTAAACTAGAATAACAACAAAACTGACCCAATGGTTTATAGAATCACCTGGTCAGCGAGTGATATAAATGCCATGTATTATCTTTATTATTATGATTATCATCTTTAACATCTATTAGCCGTTTTTCAAACTTGACATTGGGCTGTTGTGGCTAAGTGGTTACTAGATGAGATTACGGCTTTGACAGCAACATTTTTATGTTTGAGAAATAATAAAACATGGATTCTGTGAGCAAGTTGTACACATGTGCAACAGACACTCATCTCAGAAACCAGTAGCTAAAACTTGATGATATTTCACAAAATATTATAAGTTAATAAGCTTGATTTAAGCTGAGTTAATATTATTAATAAAATTGAGACACTAGGTTTCTATGATAATGGAGATCATTTATTGAATTTTGTATTCATTATTTTAAAAACAGCTACGAGTGAAAATGCCTCAGTTAAAAACCAAACAAATAGGTATTCATAATGTTCGGAATTGTCAACTATCTAAACCATTTTTAACATTTTTTGAATTGTATCAATGAAATAAGAACAAAAAATACTTATTCTTTGATCATTCTCACTATTTAAAGAAATATTTATTTAGCTGAACATTTCTAATTGAATAGAAAGCAAGAATGTCTGATTTGTTGACAAACTGATTAGATTTTAACTGAAACAAGAAATGTGTATAAAATACACATTTTTTTAAATTGATCAATAAAATAATGAAATTATATCCCTGTTGGGGAGAGATTAAAACCCATACTTTCTTTTTCTGCCAAATGGAAATTCTGGAAGTAACATTTTTTTTGCAGTCAGAAGTTTTATTTTTCTCAATGATCAACTAATTTATTTGTAAAGATATATAGCCTTTGTTTTCTCAATCTGGAATGATTTTTTGTTAAACATTAGTTTGAATTTTAATTTGATTCTTCTGATTCATGTTTTTTTTGGTCAAATTCTCAGAACAACTTTATGCCACATTTCCATTAGTATTATTTAAGTTTCCTAATCCTAAATGTTTCTGTTTCTACATCCTAAATGTTTCTGTTTTTACAGTACCAAAAGACAAAGCTTGCCTATGTAAGAATAAAGAAGCATGTGACCTTAAGAATAAAGCCTATCGTTGTGGTAAGTATTCAAATCAAATAAAAAAGAGCAACATTTTAAATATTATATGATTTTGATGTATTTGAGGTAGAAATTATAACTAGTGATACATGTGATAAGAGTAATTACAATGCAATGTAACCATTTACTGGGAACAGTTTTCTGAAAATATTCAATAGAGAATGAGAATAAAACAGTTGATGTCACAGTAGCCTCACCTTATCAGAGTGTTATTAATCTCTTGCTTCAGGGTTTTGAAAAAGTCACCGAGCCCTCAGTGCAAATACACTTTGTCACTTTAATAGAAAAAAACAGAAGGATTGAAGGTTATAGGTTACTTGTTCAATTTGAAAATCAGAAATTTTAATCACACAATGGTTTCCACAGATAAACACAAAAATTATGATAATATGTAGATCAGGGTGTAAGGTTACTGTCTTATTTGTGCATTTATATCTGTAGAGCAGTATCTAGTTTCATAAAACAGGAATAAGATTAAACATTTTTTAAACAATACATTTTCATTTTATCTTAATTTTATTTGTTGCGAAGACAAAAAAATAGGAAGAAGAAATACAAGAAGGATAATTATTGGTATCTGACCAAAGTTTCCCATGTTATCATCTCAGTTGCCTCTGTAACTAAATTGTTTATTGTATTGATTTTCAATTTGACCACAGTCCCCGAAACAAAGAGCTGTGAGTGTAAGGGAAAGAAAACGAAGTGTCAAGCCGATGGAAAATTCAGAAGCTGTGGTAAGTTATTACAAGCAATCCTTAAATAAGTAATAAACTGCCACATTGTTTTAAAGTAGAACAATCAGTTGTTTATAAGAAATGCCCGGTGAACTACTGTTGTCTAGAATGACTTATACCAATGATGGATTTTACAGATACATTTAAATTTGTAAGTGATTTTTATTTTCAACTGAACATCACAGTCACTGCGGTACAAATTATTATTATTTCAAATCACTAAAGATTTGTGTATCAGTCAACAATAACAGGAACATTGATTCCTTGATAAATTCATTTATAACAGGCCAAACATGCTTATAATTCTCAGATTATCAATGCTTAATGTTAAAATCCTTTCACTATCATGGACAACAATTGAACAATTGAAAGGGCCTCGTGGAAATTATTTGTGCATGTGCTTGAAGTCAACTTACTTAGTCATTGTCCCGATTGAAAATAATATACTGATTGCATGTTTTCATCGGCCCTGATTTCTTTGATTTAAGTTTAACAGGTTTTCATCATCTTTTACTTAATTTTCGATGCTCTCAAACAGACTTAAGAATTTATATAGCAGCACAGACATGGCTTTTGTTGTTGTTTTGTTTTATCACACTCAGTTTTGAATGTTTGTAATGACAGTACCAGGAAATAAGATTTATCTTCTTTTCACAGTCACTAAAGATAAAGTGTGCAAAGATTGTAAGGGAGGAAATGTGTGTCTACTCGAAGGAAAGGTATATAAGTGCGGTAAGTACTGCTTAACATACCTGACTTGACAATAATTATTTTTAAGTTTCTGAATAAGAAGCTTGCTTCTCCCAGTACGCTTCATTCCCAACATACTTGATGGGTTTCTGGAGAATTTAGAACATCTCCATGCACATGTAGTTTAAGCAAAGTCTTTAGAAAAATTGTATTACCCCTGTCCCTTTAGTAACCTTTTGTTCAAATTACTTCACTTTCATTTTATTTCCTCCTTGTGTTAAACAAATAGCAAACTATTATTTTTTAGATATTGTTAATATACGTTTTCCAGTTACAATATTCAGTTTTTGATTTACTTTCTACTTTTTCTTTTGCATATTCTTTAAACTATAGCATCTTTATTGTGTAAAAAGATCTAAAGGTAGAAAAAATGTGTGCTGTTGTTGATTGATTAATTTAGTATTCAGAGGTGAATACTATTGAGATGACCATCATTAATTGTCAGACAAGAAAGTTGTCAGCAGTTATGAATATCTATTTGTAGCAGTTCTTATAGAATATTGTAGTGGCCTTGATCTTCAATCAATTAATTTTTTTCAATCTCATCACAGTTCCCCCAAAAAAGAAATGTCCATGCAAGAGTGGAAAAGTGTGTGTATTCAAGAAACCTGCCTACCAGTGTGGTAAGACCTTTTTAACAGTCCTTTGATTTTTAATGGCTTACAATATTTTCTCTTGCATAGGATCATCACATTGTCGTTCAGTGAGGGCTTGACTGCTTGATTTACAAACCTCTTAAGACCAAAATGGACCAGGCCAAAAACACAGGTTGCACTGGCTGATCACAAATGCTTCTGTTTCTTGCACAGTTGATGATTGACAGATGTTTTTGAATAATATTGAGATTACAATCATTAATTGGCCGGCGAGAAAGTTTTCAGTAGTTATTGATACATTATTATTATTATTATTTGTAGCTGTCTTTATATATATTGTAGTGGTCTTGATCGTTGATAATATTTTTCAATCTCATCACAGTTCCCCCAACAAAGACCTGTAAAGTGACAGGCTGTAAGGCTGGAAAAGTGTGTACACTCAAGAAAGGTGTCTGCAAGTGTGGTAAGACCTTCCTAACAGTCCACAGATTTTTAATGGCCTACAATAATTTGGTCAAAAGGAAATATATATCCATATTACTTTTAAGAAATCTGATTTGATATAAGATATGAAAAATTGGATCATTTATAAAAATCAATTTGTATGGAGTTTTGTGTTTTTATCACTGTGTTGACAATTTCATAAATTAAGCTAAAAAGTGAGTATGAAGGTAGGAATTTATTAGAAATAAGAACAAAATACTATGTTATCTTTGACAATTTATCCTGCAGGAGACGTTATTTTTAAAAGTCAAGCTAAGATACCCCTAGAGTTTCAGAAATCTCTAAACATAAATAATTAATTCCAGAAAGTAGAGGAAAGTATTTCATTTGAATACTTACTAAAATAAAGATTTATGGTTTCATTGTTCAATCTGTTTATTTTACAGTGCCAAAAACCGAAAGATGCAGCGACTGTAAGGGAGGAAGAGTGTGTCAACTCAAAGATAAGGCTTACCAATGTGGTAAGGATATTTATTTTATAGTTCCAACTGTTGTCACATCTTGCAAATTAAAAAAAATCAGTTTTTGTATACTTTAACATCTTAACACTCTCATGAACATTTGGAACAAAAATAAAGTCATTTCCATGACAATTTAAGACGTTATGTTCTTCTATAGGTCTGATATGAGAAAACAAGGTTTTGAGAATCCAGCCTTAAAATGTTTGTGAACAAAAGGTTTTCAGTTGAACTCAGCTGTCTCACCTAAATGCGATTTAAACACATGGAAATTTTCAAATTGTGTCATGATCTTTTTTATTGATAAATAATTGCTGAAGAAAAAAAATTAAGCAAACAGGATTTAGATAAGACACATACTAATCACCTTACTAATCACCTTTACAAGGGAATTTCTCAAAACTTAAAAGTGTGACAAATTGAGCCTTTTGACTGGTGGCATTGCATATATGAGCAATACCAGAAAAACTGCCCCTATTTGAATAACACATTTTAAAAGTCATTTCTAGAAAAGGTTTTGACATGCACATTGTTTTAGTTATCTATCTTGACAGAAAAAAGCACCTGACACTCAATAGTTTGTTTATACATTTTTATTTTTATGACAAAATTGCCTTTTTGGAATTCAGGAGGGACAAAAATTAGCCCATTATAAAAAATAATTTGATAAACAGAATAGTTTTCCTAATTTTATTGCAATATAGATATAAGCCAATGCTTTTGGGACATAAAAAAACAATTTAAGAGACACATTTCTTCACAATATCAGGATAAATCTGTAACACTGGTTACCTTTATCGTGAGTGTTATGACTCAAATACATAAGTCCTCTCATTTCTATCTAAATGATTCAATAAAACTTGTGATACTTCAGTCTCTGGTTATTATTCTGCAGCTAAGTCAGTGTACTAGCATTTAAACCATATGGATATAAGAGCAGGATGGCAAGATATGTAAGAAATATGTACCAAAAAATGGTAAATTTCTTTTCTTACATTTCACATATATACATCATCACCCATTTATGCGACTTGCCCCTTTTCCCTGATTCCATACTGTGGTCAGTGTGTCATATTCCACTCATCATTTATTTCCTTGTATGCTGTCATAAGCACACAAGCAAGGAAAGGTGACTAGAGAATGCACATGTAACAATACGAGTATGTGCGAGTCAGATCACATGAAGAAATAGACATGCATACCTATGTAATAACCAAAGATAAGATTGAAATGTCATGCTAACATGATTAAGCAAATCAATTGAACGTGTGTTGTTTACAGGGAGTGTTTACAGTAGCTTTAAAAATGAAATTATAACACCTCAAAATAATTTTTATTATACAAAATTGTGTGAAATCAACATAATTGTACTTAAAAACCTTTCACAAAAACAGCACAAACATTGTTAATAAAGTATATGTTACTTGTTTGTTCACAGTGGATCAAGATAAAATTTGTGGCTGCAAGGATAAAAAGTTGTGTAGACTCAAAGATCAGGCTTATCATTGTGGTAAGTATATTCTTGATTAGAAAATCAATATTTTATTTTTAAATGACTCACTTTATCTTTGTAAGAACATTGAACAGAATAGAAAAACTTACATTAATTTGTGCTAGCAGCCATTTTGTTGTTATATGCTCTGGTTATATATATATATATATATGTATAAGTTCTTTTTCTAAATTGTCCATGCCCTATAATATGAAGAAATGTTTGTAAAAGCTGAAATTTGGTTAAGATTAAAAGAATACTGGAGAAAAAACTTGTGAAAAAACATTTAACCACATTAGATTTCCGTGTAAAGGTTGCACCATGCAACAACACAATATATAACACCTGTAGTTCAGCCTTATATGCATATGTTGTATAGCACAGGTCAATCAACATTGTTCAAATGGCAGGAAGATTTCATTTGTTAAATATAACCCATTTGCCAATAAAAAAGCTAGTGATTGATATTAAGCCAGCCTTTGTAGTACAAACAAAATGGCAAGTTCTATCACTTGCAAAAGTTTAAACTAAAAACTTCTTTCCTTAGGTCACTTTGTTTAAGAAACATTAAAGTGTTTGAAACAGTTTATTAGCAAATTACTGAAAAGCAAATGTAAAGTCAAAGATAAGTTTCTTTACTTATAACCTGTGGGTACTTTAGCCCTTTACTTGAGGAATAAAGATTAAAGTATCATAGAAATTCAAAATATATCACAAACTAAGAAACAATTCTTAGTTTGTGATATATTTTGAATTTCTATGATAGTTTAATCTTTATTCCTCAATTATACAACTCATAAATCCATGTGGTAAATATTAACGTTTGCAGTAATTCAATTCAAATTCAATTCAATTCAATTCAATTCAATAAACTTTATTTTAAAAGGGTAACATTGTGGCATTGCTGCCACTCTTACAATGGCCCTTTGGAAAAAGGTTAAATAAAATAAACACAATAGTAAAAGAGTAAAGAGTAAAGAGCTATAATATATTTCAAGACGGGATGTGTTGTACACTGCAAACATACAAAAAACTGTTGTGCAAATATACTAATTTTTTACATATCTTATGTTGATCTAACAGTATAATAATGTTCAAATTTCTGCAAAATATATTTCATGCCAATAATAAAAACCACAAGAACATATATATGTTCTAAGCATGCAAATTGTTGTTTCTATCATGTAAGCCCTAGATATACTGAAAATAACAAAATTTAAAAAAGGGTTAACTAAATATAGATTAGAAGCTTGCAAATAAGTATTTTATTGCTTGATGAATTATATCGGATTGTCATTTTGTTCACAGTCCCTGAAAAGGATGTGTGTAAAGGCTGTAAAGTAGGAAAAGTGTGTAAAAAAACAGGGAAGGCCCATGAATGTGGTGAGTACTGCATACAAATATATTACCTTAATTTTGATTGCTTGTATTGACAGTATTAGAAAGTAGAGATGTGAGTGTCTACAGAAATTTGTTTCAAAACCTAGGTTTCTGATTGACATTTCTGATTGACATTATATTGCAAAGTTTCTGTTTTGTTGACAAAACACAAGCGAACAAGCAAAACTAAATTTGATGGATGATGTGAAATACTTAATCTTCTCCATAAAGCCTGATAAAAATCTATATGTGGTAGCAACCAATCAACCCAGGGTAGCCTATAATGGTTCGTTTATTTTTAATTTAAGTGTATATATGTTAATTCATGCATTCACATAGACACTTGCTTAATATTGTCAAACATGTGCAATGCATACATCATGTTACATTTTTTAATGTGAAGTTAGTTCCCTATATAACTTTCTTACTTTAACAGCTTTCTAAATCAATTGACAATGACATTTTTTATCCATCAAATCTCTACTTGAAAGATCTATCCTCTTTTTACAGTTCCTAAATAGTGAAAGTGCGAGTGCCTGTAATATACTTAGAGAAATAAACCAACTACATATTTTTTCTCTGAGTGCTTTCTTATATAGCATTTGTACTTATTTAGATATGGCATTAATCAGAAAGTTTTATGGTTTGTGTTCCTCCTCTTATGCTTAAAGTCAGTATTTTGACTGTAAATGTTGACAGTCCCAAGACATGATATTTATCTTCTTTTCACAGTCCCTGAAAAGACAAAGTGCCTTTGTAAAACAGGAACAGTTTGCTTACAAAAGGGAAAGCCTTATTCTTGTGGTAAGTACTGCAAAACATTACATAATACACACACATACTTCATCAGTTTTTTAAATAGTACACAGGGGGGCATAGCTGTTAAGTTTTTAACCTTGACAATCTTACAAAGTTTTTTTCCCTGATTTTTGTCTCTTTGTAAGTGTAAGTCATTGACGCAGGTATCATACCCATGATAAATAATCTTATTGAGAGAGGTTGATCTTTTTATCATTATTTAACTTTATTTTCACAGTTCCACCAAAACTTGCTTGTAGTTCCTGTAACAAGAAAAGAGAAGCTTGTCATAAGAAGGCAGATGCCTTCCGTTGTGGTAAGTATTATTCTATTTATACAAGGTAAATTAAATAGACACAATGCTTGCACCTTCTTACACTTTGAGATGCGGAAAAATTTGACGATCTGGTGGGATTTGAACCCACGACCCTGCAATCCTAGCAGAGATAATTGACCTTTCTGGGGCCTATGCTCTGATCACTGAGCTACAAAGACGCATGTTCAAATTCCAACGTTTACCGCACAATTTCTCCTTGTGATCTCTTGGCTATTATTATTGAAACTGTATTTTATTCATTGCATAGCGGTTGTTGTACTCTTAATGCATTCAAGTGAATCCCTGTCTGAGATTGAAAGATCACCCGGACGTTAAGGTCTTACCGTGCTTGAGTATATATTAAAGACAGCCAGTCACATTAAAACACTCTCATGAACATCTGGAACAAAAATGGAGTATTTATGCCCTTTTGTAGGCCTGTTATGAGAAAATGACAGATTTTCAGAAAATGACAGGTTTTCAGAGGAAATGCAGTGATGTCTCACAAATTGCAATTTAAACACATTCAAATTGTATCATAGTCTTTATTATTTAAAAAGTAAAATGGTTGAAAAAAAGGAATTCAGTATAAAACATATGATAATCACCTTAACAAATCAATATCTCAAAACTTAAAAGTTTGACACAGAACCTTTTGACCGGAGGTGTAACATGTTTTCAGCTTTCTTTTACAAGTTTAACTATGCTTTCTTTTGTTTGGTAGAAAATAAATGTCATAATTTCTTAAAAGATTTATCATATATTAATTATTTTACTTATGGATACTTAAAGTAAGCCCTCTTCATATATGTTTTCTTAAATGAATTGTGTGATGTAACAAAATAGCCATTTCAGTCCAGGAAAATATGCATTCTAAATGTTATCTCCCTTGTGTTTTCAGTCCCAATAAAGAAGAAATGTGATGATTGTAAGGGAAAAGGTTGTAAGCGTGTTGGAGAGGCTTATGTCTGTGGTAAGTCATGACAAACACTACTCAAAATTGTTTTTATTACATTCCAATCCAAAAGTGTAACAACAGTTGTTATATTATGAAGAACGCTTTTATATGAGATCCCACTACAAAATCAAATTCATACCTTTTTCTTATTTCTCTAATATTGCCTTTAAATAAATTCTGAATTTTTACTTAAAAGCTTAAGCAAAAACTGATCTAAAATGAAAACTTCACCTTCTCAGCTTTTCTTCAAAATGAATTGTTTATATCATAGACTTTTGCATGCTCATAAAATAACTTTTAAGGGTGTGTGAAGATTCACCTTAATATGCCGACTGTTGTAAGATACGATTTTCTGCTTCTTGAATAAAATAATTGATTACATGTAAAGAGAAATCTTAAGTGCTAGCAGCTCAAAATGATATTTCAGAGCTTCCAAACTGTTGTCCAAACATATGGTTTTCTCTTCTTATTACTTTCTTATGATTTTTTTTGGATAATTATAAATCAAAAGGTATCTATGTATAAATAAAAATTCTGAAATGTTTTTGCAACATTTTCTGAAATATTAAATGATTACACCCACCGCTTAGTATGGGGAGACTCTTAGTTTCACAGACTTCTTTCCGATTTTCAATCCCGTGGGGTAATGTCTTGTAATATTTTTTGTATCATATCTGAAAAATATCAAAATTTATCTTAAGGACAAAAAGATATTTCACTAAGAACTTAGTTTGATATGGTATACACATGTTTTTAGTTTTGTCTTTAGATAGCAAGACATGAAGATTTATCCTCTTTTTGCAGTGCCTAAACCAGAAGTGTGCAAATGTAAAACAGGGAAAGTGTGTAAAAAAAGAGGAAAGGCTCATTATTGTGGTAAGTAATACACAAAGGCTTCTACATTTCTTAAAGTTTAATTATGATAATGGCTTTATCGAAACTTGATCATACTAAGTCAATTTTTATCCTTGGATTATGTGGTAAAATGTCCTTTTAAACTAATCATTTATAAAAATTTGTCGATTATTATGTTGTTGCCTATAAATGTTTGGTTTGTGATTGATCTTACTGGTACAGGCTTTGAGCTGAGGGAAAACATGCTGTAGATTAGATTATTTTTATTATTAATATTGATCCACAAAGGCAGCTATACACATATCGTCTTTCACATTTTATGAACAAAATTCATTTCAATGAATAAATTTCATTATAGATTGATTATAGAAATCAATGTATTATATTAAGTATAATAAATAATATAATCTAAGTTATAACAGTTAAGGCAAAGGTTATTGAAGTTAACTCTAGGTTAAACAATTAGAGGTGCGATTCATTTTGAACTTTTTAAAAGGTAAGTTAGGCAAAACATGCATTCTAGAAGCAATGTGTATTTTGAGTCTGTTGTGTCACTGTCTACTGTTTGTTTTAACAAATGATACAAACATACTTTTTTTTTTCCACAGTAACGAAACCTAACCATTGCAATGATTGCAAAAGTGGAAAAGAAGTGTGTCAAAAAATCAAAGACGTTTACACATGCGGTATGATGTTTTGCTCATAAATGAATGAATGACTCTTGTTGAACTTTTGTGGAATTAGATAAGATAAAAGGCAGGAAGGAATGTATCTTATAGATATAAATGATAGGTGTGGACATAAGAGTAAAAGTTGATAATTAAGTTAAAACAATTGGTAAGCCATGCATGGACAGGTTTGAATGTACCTCAAATAATTTTGGTATTTCTTCCTTAAGTAAGCTTTCATTATAAATAACATTGCTTATACCAGAAAGGCATACAGATAGTAATTTCATCTTCTGCCCCCACTGCAAATGGGAAAACTATTTTGAACATAATTGAACCACATGTGTTGAAAAGGAAAGCATTTTTTTAAATGCTGTAAACTATAAAATAGAACAAAATATGACACCTAAAAAAATATGCCAACAGTTCAAATGTAGTGAAAACTGTGGAGTCAAGAACTGTGGTTTAAAAAAAAATGCATTGTGTTTTACAGTTTAAGTGAAATTGAACAAGGATCAAAATGACTATAGATAGGTGTTGAATGTTAGATTAGTTGGCTGTATCAATGCAAATAGGCAAGATCAAAACAAACATTAGAGGAAACTAAATATGCACTTACCAAAAATACAATGAGTTAGTGAAGCAGGCAGTCTAAGTAGGAGATGAGAGATGGCAGTGTCTTGCAACCATTGATTAGAGAGTATTAAGTTGAATATGAGAGTGAGGAGGCTCTAATATGAACATATATATGTCAGAAGAGCATGTTGAATGAAGTGAGAGATATGCATGCGCTGTCATGGAAATTGTTTTTTGCAGCCTTGTTTTATATCATGCCAACAGCAAGGCAACCAAGTACTAATGTTTGCATTTCCATAGGTCCCCTACATAGAAGGGTGTGCAATTGCATAGTCTATTCTATGACTTGTCATGACAGCATAGACAAAACATTTCATCATCTCTGTTGATCATCAAATATAATGTATTAAGTAGCCAGATACATAAACACATTGGGAAATATTCTTTTTGTTAGTCTTGAAACACAGTCCGGTAGATATTGTAGAATGTGATCACCTTAATAGATAGAGTATTATGCTATGATATCATTCTTTAATATTTTTTTCAATCCAGTTCCCAAGAAAGTAAGCTGTCTTTGCAAAGCAGGAAAAGTTTGCCAAAAGAAGAAATATGCCTTTGAATGCAGTAAGTTTTGGCCTTTATTTAAAGAGAACTTCATATCTTTCAGCAATTAACTGGAAATGAATATGCTTCTCTTCAAATAGAAAATTGTCATCATACAGGTCTTGAAATGATGTATCTGCAGTCAATAAAACATTGTGGTCAAGTGGTGATTAGACTCCTGACTTGGAAACATTAATGTCTTGTTAGACAAAACCTTCTTGATTTCTGTGGTTATCAATTAAAATTATTTGTTGTAAATATTCTTTAATATGTTTAGACAGCTACAGGACCCTTAGGAACACAGTATCTTTTAATCTTTAAAGTAGTCTGCATCTGAGAATCCATATAACTGATGTGGAAATTGATTTAGTTAAATAGAAGTAGAATATTTACACCGTCACATATCATTTTAATCCATGATTTGAAGTCTTACTCAAATTTGTTGACTGTCTTTTTGGTTTCCTCTGGCTGAGTGGCTGGACCATATGTTACCATATGGTCTAAGTTTTAAGAGTTATTGCGACAAGTGGAACCTTTTGCTGGAGGTGTCCCATATGTAAATTATTTTATTATCTTGATCTAATCATGTATACGGTTTAAATGCACTTCCTCATTTCAACCCTATCTATTGGTATAGGTACCTGATAATAGGCAGTGTACAAATACCTTACAGGCAGCTCCTATGACTGTTCCCAAGGAAGTTGAGAGTGTACATGTGTCTACATCTAGCCTGTCACAGGATAATAATGAATTTTAAAGTATATTGAGCACACTATGTGACCTTTTGAATCAGTCCCAAATATTTGTTAAAGCAAGATTGAGCACACAGTAACCTTGGAAACGTGATATGTAAATACCATACTTTTGATTTATCATAATTTATTTTCATCATTTATATATTTTATTCTCAGTACCAAGAATTGAATCTTGTGTAGTCAAGATTTGTCCTATAGGAAAGGAATGTAAAAAGACTGGTGATCGCTTTTACCGTTGTGGTAAGAACTCTGTATATCACATCATCATAAGCATAATTCAACATTTTATTTCCGACTAGACCTCTAAAAACAATATTAAAGTAGGCTCAATGTTGATGAATCTATATAAGCGATATAAATAGAACAAATGATAGAATTGTTTTGTTTCAGAAAAAAATTAGTGATGCATTCAACTGAAATCAATCTATAATGCCCACTTCTTGAATAATGATGTGAAAAGATGAAACTGTAAAACTTTGTGTTGATACTTTTAAGATGAAAGGATTTGAACCCTGAAAAAGCTGCTGCCTGGATGAGAACGTACATGATTTACTCTGTAAGGTATCTGTGGCTAACGCTAGATTGTAAAAGCTTTTTCTATTGATAAAATCACAATACAACTACAGAAGACCAAAATTTGGCATTGTTTTAAGAGGAAACAGAAAGTATTTTAGATGGCCTTTTTTTAAAGCATTTCATTTTGAGTTCCATACTCTATATAAACTTTCTTTTTTTTTCTTTTGACAATGCATTTTGTACATACTGAGATATAGCATTAAGCACTTTGTTTAAATAATTTATATTGAAAGAATCAAGACATAATGTTTATCTTTTTTTTCACAGCCAAAGTATATTGCCCATGTAAAGTAGGGAAAAGATGTACACTTGTTGGACGGGTTTACAAATGTGGTAAGAATTACTTGCAATTTTTTTCTTGTTTTTTTTACTCAGCCTAGTTGTTTTTTTAAGATTTGCTTTTAACGTTATGGATAAATTGATAGCCAACATACCCAAGGTGTGGATTCACTAGTATACACAAAGAATATTTGTATGGCAGTGGTAGGCTACTGGAATCTGGATTGAGAGATCCTGTGTTTGAACCCTAGCAGGTTCTTTGTGGTTTGAAAAAGGCATTTTGCAGCATGTTCCTGGCCTTACCCAGGTGTAAATGGATAATAAAAAAAATAAAAAAATACAGGCGTAGAATTTATCAGGATAATATTTTTAATGCATAAAGGCAGGGATATGCTTAAGTAACTATGTTTTGACTAATATTGTTATTGTAAATGGCCTAATGTTTCTTTTCCAATTTGCAAGGTGTTGCAAGGGCAGTTTGTGCTTCAGGGATCCAACACTTATTGTTCTTAGATAGCCTAGAATTATTAGGGGTGTAGATAGCTCAGTTGGTTAGAGTGGCGTTCTATCAGGTTCAATCTCTAGCCTCCACCATATTTTGTGTTTGAAAAACATCCCCTGTCGACTCTGCGGCCAGTTGCAAAAACGAGTAGCTAACCTCTTTAGGTCAAGCAAAGTAAAGTCAGTGAGGAAATCAATA